>PVJX010001595.1:0-155663 GCA_004027295.1 Dolichotis patagonum | reverse complement strand
TTCATGGCTTCCCTAATGTCTGGTCTTGAAGACCTGTAATGCCCTCCTCGTCCTGCTCAGATCAATTCCATACTAGGTTGTTTCATGTGAATTCCCTATATGTGACAATATGGACAACTATTTGGAAGAAAACAAAAGTCAATATGATAGAGAGTGAGTATCTCCAATTGTCTAGCTTTGAAATTTATGTCTTACATTGTTTTCTTGTGATCTGCTTTGCTCTGTTTTGTTGTATTTAATTTTACCCTATTGATATAATTGCATGTATATTTGAGTGGGTAAGATGGATGACCATATTGTTGTTTTAGTCAGATCGTGGAGCAGAACTGTTAACAGTCTCACTGTTTGAATGTCTACTTTACATGCTTTAACTTTGTAATTTAAACAACTATTTCCAAGAAGTCAGTATGTAATTAGTCAAGTAATAATTTCTTAGGTTTTATTGTTGTACTTTTCCTGTTTTCCTTGGAATACTGTATGGTTGCTACCCTTTATTCTGTTTTATTTTGTTTTGTTTTTTCCTCTTTAAATAAAATTATTTAAAAAAAAAAGAAAACTTTTTTTTTTTTGCACCAGGAATCGAATTCACGACTGCACACTTGCAAGGAAGGTGCTTATGCCGCTGAGCTATATCCCCAGCCCAGATGATGAAAACTTAACAGACACATAATCAAAACACTAGAACAGCCACAGACAAGATGAAAACAAAGATGTGCAGATTGGAAACAAAATTAAATCCTAAAACATTTATTAATCCAAAAAAAGACAGAAGAAGGAAAAAGGAATGAGAAACAGAAAAAGCAATAAATGGAAAATAACATCAAACTAGTAGACCTAAGTCCCACAATAGTGATAATTAGTTTAAAATTCACCAAAACACTCTAATTAAAAAAAAAAACACTCTATTTTAAAGGCAGAGAATCTCTAAAATAACAAAAAACAATCAATGAAATATAAAATAAGAGCTCTCTCTCTCTCCCTCTCTCCCTTCTCTCTCCCCACTTCTCCTCTCTTTCTTTCCCTCTCTCTGTCTGTCTCTCTGTCTCTGTCTCTGTCTCTGTCTCTGTCTCTCTCCATATATCCAGATGGCTTCACTAGTGAATCCTCTCAAACATTCAAGGAAGAAATGTCATAAACTCTTGGGGCCAGGCATTTAGCTCAGCGGCAAAAGCACCTGCCTGGAAAGCGCAAGGTTCTGAGTTTGAGCCCTGGTACCCCCCACCAAAAAAAAGAAAGAAAGAAATGTCATAAACTCTTTCATAAAAGACGACTGAATATTTCCCAACTCAATTCATGAAGCCAGCATTACTCTGATAATAAAACTAAGCAAAAAACAAGTACAGAAATACAATGTCCAAGAACCTAAAAAGAACATGCAAAAGCCAAGTGTAGTGGCACATGGTTATAATCTCAGCACTTGGAGAAGCTGAGTCAGGAGTATCATAAATCCAAACCAGCAAGTGAGTAATTTGGCAAGACTCTGTCTCAAAATTTAAAATTAAAATAGGGTTGAAGAGGTATCCTTGGCAAAGACCTTGAGTTTAATCACTAGTGCTGAGGAAAAACAAACAAACAAAATTTATAAAGCAAATCCATCAATACATAAAATAAATAATACATAATGATCAAGTAGGGTTAATCCCCAGAATACAACACTGGTTTAAACTTTGAAAATCAGTTTATTCACCATATTAACAGATTAAAGGAGACAAACTATAAGAGACAGAAAAAACAAAACTCTCAACTTACTAAAATAGATGAGAACTTTCTCAGGACTGATAAAAGGGACTCTGTAACAGACAATTACACTTGAAAGACTAATTCCTTAAGATTAGGAATAAAGGGGCCGGGGATTTAGCTCAGCAGCTAAACACCTGCCTGGCAAGCACAAGGTGGTGAGTTCGATCCCCGGTACCAAAAAAAAAAAAAAAAAAAAAGATTAGGAATAAAGCAAGGATGTCTGATTTTACTGCTTGGCTCAATACTGTGCAAGGAAGACTATTCAGTGCAATAAAACAAGAATAATAAACAATGATCACCAAATTAAAAGGGGAAAAAAGTAACAGGATTTTTTTAGGAACATAGCAGCATATGCTAAAGAAAAAATCAACTACAGTTCTGTAGATTAGCAGCAAAGAATCAGACAAAGAAACTTGGGGCTGGGAATTTAGCTCAGCAGCATAAGAGCCTGCCTGGCAAGCACAAGGTCATGAGCTCAATCCCTGGTACCACCAAAAAAAAAAACAAACAAACAAAAAAAAAAAAAAAACCACAACAACCAAAGAAAATGAAATTTCAATGAAAAGTTTATGCTATAAATCAAAATTATGAAATATTTAGAAGTAAACTTAATGTAATTTGCATAAGATATATTCACTGAAAACTATAAAATATTGCTGAAAGAAATTTAAAACACCATAACGAATGGAGAGGTTACCATTTTCATCTATCAGAAGACTTGATGTTATTACAATATTAATTCTCTGCAAGTTAGTCTCCAGATCCAACTCAATTCCAGGACATTTTTATAACATGTGACAAGGTGACCCTAAGACTTCTATGGAAATACAAGGATTCGGAATAGTCAAAACAGATCTGAAAAGGAAGGAGAACTTACGTGATCTCATGTGAAGACTTCCTATAATAAAGCCTCAGAATTAAAAAGTATTAAATTTACATAAGGATGAATTTATCAAGAGAATACAACAGAAGTCCAGAAATGGACTCATGTTTACAAGGTTAAATAACATGCAATCAACATTCAGATCAGCCATACCAAATGCTAGCAAAAACTTACAAAACTAGAACATTCGTAAATTACTAGCATTAATGTAAAATGATACCAACTACTCTGGAAAAGAGTGTATCACATACTTAAAAGAACAAATCCTTAGAGGACAGTGTAACTTTCTGAAGCATTTATCCAAGAAAAAACAAAAACATGCTTCCACAGAAAGACATCTACAGAAGTGTAATGGCAACTTTATTCATATGATCACAAACTACACGCAAATGAATAAGGAAAAAAAGCTACGGCTGGGGATTTAGCACAGCGGCATAAGCGCCTGCCTTGTAAGCGCATGGTCATGAGTTCGATCCCCGGTACCGATAAAAAAAGAAAAGAAAGCCAACTGTGATAAATCCATTCATGTTATACTACTCAGGAATCAAAGAAACAAAGTACTGACACAAGCAATAAATTGAGTGAATTGCAAAAACGTGCTGAAAGGACCCATGTACCAAAAGCCACATAGTATATGATTCCATTTATATGAAATTCTAAAACAGCAAAGACGGTTTCATAGTTTAGGAGAGAAGGTAACACAAGACTTACAACGATGGTGCTCAAGGGACTGACTTGTGGGGAAAGGAAATGCTCTGTATCAAGAATGTGGTTGTATACAGGTACTTACAGCTGCCAAAATGCAGGGAGCTTTATACTCAAAATGGAAACATTTTATAATATGTAAATTATACCCCAATAAAGTTGATATAAGAGTAGAATAAAAATTCTTATCAAAACGTAGGGTGGATTATATTACACAATGTATAGAAATTCTTTTATGAAATACTCAACAAGTTAGTTTAGCAGTTAGTAGAAGGCATCTATAATCAGCATCAAAGCCAACCGTAAGTAAACTAACTTTAAAATTTAAACAAGTAATATTAGTTGCTACTGTTGAGATATTTCTAATATTCCACAAATTCTCACACAATAAAATATTCTGAAATACCAATACAAAAGAATCCTGAAAATCTAAAGCAGAGATAATGTCTAATTCAGCAAATTAGCACTTCTTACTTGCCTTTCAAAGAGCATTTTTTAGAACATTCACTAAATCAAAGGTGACCTGCCACCCTAATTAGCCTCTAAAAATATCCTGAATGGTAGATAATAATAATCTTTAAGTAAATGAATCTCTTTTTAAAAGATAAAAATAAAAGTAAAATGGACTATGCTATCAAGGAAAATTACAATGCCTCTCAGCATGATGCAAAATACTAAGTCGCTGGACACAGTACCTAACTTCTTACAGGGCTCAACTGTTGCAATAACAGTAAAAATAGTTCAGTTCTATTTTCCTTTGAAATGCTCTTGGAGAAAGAGGAATACTACCCTACAGAGCTTCCTAAACAGAGACCACATCCATTACAGTGACAGACTTGTGAGTATGGATGAAAAACTACATATATGTTATTATGTTATTACTAACTTGGTTTGTCCTACAAAACCTGTGGACAGAAGCAGAAGTAGGAAAAGGAGGGTCTGAGGGAAGCACAAGGAACAAATCAGTGGTGCCAGCTTTTGACAGGCATAGTCATCAGCTAAACTCCAACTGGGATGGCCGGGGAGCTGGAGTGTCATACCCACTGGCCTTGAATGCCAGCATAAGGGATTTAGTTCACTGAAATGCTGACGGGAACAAGGGAGGGGCTAATGCAGACAGATTACTTGGTTAATATGTTCCAAGAAGATCACTTAAGCAATAATTTTTCATAACACTGTCATCGCAACAAAAAATGCCAACAGCTTAACAGCAGCAACCAGTTTATGGACCTGTGGCCAAAGTTCACAATGTAAGACATAACAAAGCAAAGAAAAATAGAAAGTTGTGAGAGACGAGATTCAGTTAACAGAAACTTGGTATGATTTTCCACTGATGCACAAACTTCCCCATGACCACTGGGTTGATCAGTTTAGATGCCACTTTCTACAGTTACTAGAAGCCACCCAGTGTCTCTAACTATGCTGTTATGAGTAAGTTTTTGAACACAATGAGCAGGAAAAAAAAAAAAAGAGCAGTCTCAGCTTACTACACTGACTGGCTAGACTTAATAAACATTTAATAAATCTGAGATGCCAAGAAACACTAGTGTTACACACGTGCACACACACATACACACACCAGCCAAATCCTTCAGGGAGGTACAAATCAAAAGTCAAGCTGAAGTTTAGTAGAAGTTCTATTTGCAAGTTGTCTGTAAAACATTTTTGCATTTATGTGGCCCCTATTTAATTAAACAGTGCGTTCCATTTAAAAAGCAGGCCTGAGACTGATTTCATTTTGTTGTAATCATTCTCCCAAAATTTTATATTTAAACTTGGTAGTGGTAAACTTGTTATATTTAAATGTAGTGTTGAATCCGTAATTTTATATTGAACCTCTGAGTAAACAGAAGAGAATATATTATCTACATCATAATCTATTTTTTAAACTTTTTCCTCTTTAGAAAAAGTATTTCAACTTCAAAACCATTGAAAATAATTTTTCAGCATGTCTTTTTCACTCTGTTGCAAATGGCTCTGATAAATATTCATCATTCCTCTCAAATGATAAACAATGTTATAGTTAAAGACAAAGAGAAAAGGTCTATATAGCTTTATTTAGAAGCTCTTTAAAAACAATTTCAGAAACAAGATAATGGACACTAGGCACTCACCAGGTCGCATTTACACTGTGTTAAAACTGGTTTCTAGAAATCGAGTTGATAATACATGACTCAGAGCTACTGGCCATGTCACATGGATACTTGGCCCACGCTGCCAATCAGACCCTCTCTGCCAGGAATTTATATTTTATAACTTCCTCTCTAGTGACCTGAGATTGAGCTCCTATATAAAGAACTCCGGAAGTCATTTTTACCAGTATGAAGAGAACCAGAGAAGTCGAGGGGAAAAATACTAAAATGAACAAAGTGACAACAGAGTATGTTGCACACCAGGACACAGAGGCGGACTAGCTACTATAGTGTCCTCCCACTTGCCAGTCCCTCAAAGACCTGGCTACACTTTCTGCCCTTGGGCACCTTGAAATTCATCTGATTCATTATAAAGACAAATAAGCAAGCTCTTTGATGTATGTTAGCTCCAATGAGCCCCTTATAACCAAACACTCCATGATTAAAATAAATTGTTAGTATAAAATAGAGAAATGTTAAATAAAAGACAATTTTAAATTTGAAACTAGGGCCAAGGATTTAGCTCAGCAGCATATGTGGTCTGCCTGGCAAGCGCAAGGTTGTGAGTTCGATCCCTGGTACCAAAATAAAATAAAACAAATTTGAAATCAATGTTATCAAACTTTGACTTACTGGCCATAGACAATATATCTTGCAATATTTCCATAATCTCTCTTCAGAGTCGCATAAATAGTGTTATTCAAAGAACTTGCGGAATTAAGTTCTGTCAGTTCTTCATCAAACCTCATCATTGCTAGATCCAAAGAAAGAACATGGTTCATTCATTCCATAAACACATATTAAATCGTTCTAAATGCCAAATACTAAACTAGATATTGGAAATCAAATCATGAGCAAAACAGCCTCCCTCTCTGCCCTATTTAAATGTGAACACACACATACAAACTGTCATGGCTTGTGCATAGATGTCTCCCCAAACCCTCATGCAATCATAGGCAGGGCTTTTTGGTGGTGGCTCCACCTAGAGTATATGATGCTGCGATTAAGGATGTGACGCTGGGATTGATTATGGTGCAATCCTAGAATCACAGTGCCCCACTGTGAGTATGAGTGCTACCTGTCCTAAGGGTAGGCAGCCCAGATAAAATATAAAGGACAGAAGAGGGGTAACGTGGTCATTTACTACTTGCTACTGCTTTCTGCCCCACATGAACTGTTTCCTCCTCTGTGTTGCCCCTCTTCCATGCCACCTTATCTTGTAGCCAACCAACTACGGCTAAAACCTCTACAAACTGTGAGCTACAATAAACCATACCCCCTTTAACTTTGGGTGTTGAGTATTTTGTCTTAATAATGAGAAAAGTAACTAAAACATACAAAAAACCCTCAATAATTTCTAGAATTAAATGCTATAGACTATGACTAAGGTAAGCTCTTCCTCTGAATTTTGCTATAGCTAGTAAATTTTCACTACCTCAAAGTATCATCTTAGACTTTAGTATGTATTTTATTCAGACCATTCTTAATCACTGAAGATTCATATTTCCGTTCCTGTTTAGGTATGAGTTGTATATTCTCTAACTGAAATTCAAGGACCTTTCTTTAATTACAATCTCAATCCTTTGACTTTTTTTTAATAGTACTTCACAAAATTGGAAATTCTTTAGCCAGCAGTTGTTTCTTCATATTAAAAGAGCTGTGAAAATAATACTATTACTGTAATACCCTGGTTCATGAACAATACTGTTTACAAACAATTTGGTTCATGAACAAAAGCATTCTGCAAAATTTTGCTTCCATTCACAAACTCCCCAACAGGTGACAAACACAAACACAGGCATCTTCCTCAAAATCATAAAACAAATTAAGTTTGTAAACTGAGGTACTATTGTATTTCTAATGTTCTTCAATCCTCTAGGTCTTTAATTTCAATTATTTAATTTTGAATGTGGGTTATTCTATAGTGGTAACAGCAAACCTTTTAAGGCTTTCAGTGATAACAAACAGCCCTCTGCAGCACAATAGGTTCTCCAATAGGTTCACCTCGATAGGAACCAATTTATGGATTCACAGGTAGAAATATGCCCTCTCTTTTGTCTGTCATTCTCATTATTAACAAAACAAAGTTTCCTTTAGTCTCAGATTCAAACAAGAACTGCTTTCTAATACATAAAATATAAATTTTAGTTACATGCTATTTTCATTAGGTTTCAGAGGCCAGAGAAAATTATATAAAGACAAAATTGGTTCACAACCCAAATCTGAAAAGTCCTATGCATCCTTCCAGTTTTCTGAATTATTGAGCAATGTCAAGTTATTAATTCCTTATATAATAAATAACTTATAGAGACTGAACTTCTATTGACAAAAACTGATATAAGTAGCACACTGCCACATTCTTCATAACACTATAACCAACAAAAATCTTAACACTGGAGCCGGGGATTTATTGGCTCAGTGGCATAAGCACCTGCCTGGCAAGTGTGAGGTCATGAGTTTAATCCCTGGTACCAAAAAAAAAAAAAAAAAAAAATCCTAAGATTCATTAAGCTATGCAAGCATACGGTCATTCCATTCTTTTCACAAATATTTCACTAATTATTTCTACTCTGCTAGAAAATGATGATAAAATTTAATAAAACAACCTATATCGTCACTGAGCTTAAAAGTTAGAAAATAAAATTACAGTAAATTCCAAATAATTTGATTTAGACTTCGCCAAAGTATAGCTTAAATCATAAACCGCAAGTTATCAATGGGATTTAATAAGAAACTAGGTAAAGAAATTGTTTAAATAAAAGTTCTAAGACTGCTAACCACTGAGTTGGCCAATATTCTTTGCTTAGAAATAGAAAAAAGAGAAAATTTACCTATCATTTACTGTAAAATGCAATTTAAATCTACTCTTCTTCATTTTCTTCTTACCAAAGAACTGTTATATTCTAGGCAAAGGCATTTCATTTACTGTGACAGTTATCTATAAAGAACTATAAAACTATATAACCTTGCAAGTGTGTATGTTTGTTTTAGCAGAATACACTTGTTAAAATGTCAGTAGTTGAGAATTGTACTTGTTCATCTAGAAAAGATGAATATTATATTGGTTGTAAAAGGTTAAATTCAATCACAAATCAAACTACATTTGTTAAAATATAAGTTATTGAGAACTATATTTGTTCATCTAAAAAAGATGAATATTACATTGGTTATAGGAGGTTAAATTCAATCCTAAATGTCCTAATAGCCATAATGACGTTAATAGATTTGCTTATAAAAAGTTTATAATAAGAGTAAGAATACACGTAAGCCTTCTTGAAAGAATTTTTTAAATAAAATAAAAAGATTAATTTAAAAAGCAAGCAAACAAACAAAAAAAGAAACGAGTGTAACAGATAATTTCACAGCAATGCAAAATTTTACTGTATTCCAAATGGGAAAAACAGATTCTTTAAAAATTCATGACTTACTATGAATGATTTCTTCTATATAATAAATTCTGGCTGATACAGTAAATCTTATAATTCCAAGAATTTGAAATTACGCACAGAATGAAACTGCACTGACTACAGAGGTTAATAAAATATCTAATTGCCCTCCATTACTACTACTATCAAGACATCATGACTCAAATCCTCCTAAAAATGTTTGTGAACTATTACAAGCTGAACTAATTTTGAAATAATTTATAAATTGTTATATAGAAAGAAATTTTAAATGCCCATGCCCTGAGTACCACACAAACTAAGGAAACTAAAGCAACGTGAGAGCATCAGCAAGAGCAAGTCAATGAGAAGAGGAAGGCAAAACAGCAGTTTAGTAAACACAGTCAAGGTTGGTTTGTTTTGATTTTCTAAATTGATGTAAATTTTGCAATGTTTAGAAAACAGTGATTTATATTTCCTAATTTATGTAGCTCATGTCATTTATTTTTGGTAAGTTGATCACATTTTCAACAAATACCAACAAGCAGTGTCCATTAGAAAATTTGAAAACATTTATGCCCCGACCTCCATACGGAAGCGCTACAGTATCTCAAAAGATACAAATTTAAGAGTTGGACTCAGTTTTTAAAAGCAAGAGGTGAAATGACACCTTAAACACCTCACCTTTCCAAAATCTGTAAGGAACGTACACATTACAGCACATTCCTCTCCTCTGAATAAATTCTCTCGCTGGCTCTGCAACCGCACCACACCCTGGCTCTGACTAAACTCAAGCACATGACCAACATTCTTCAAACAGTTCTCCTAAAATAAACCTCCTACCCCATGATCAGTTACCTCTTCTTTTTTGTTTTGTTTGTTTGTTTGTTTGTTTGTTGTACCAGGGATCGAATTCAGGACCTCGCACTTGCCAGGCAGAGGCTTAGGCCACTGAGCTGAATCCCCAGCCCAACTTGTTCATTTTATTTGACTGTGACCGTTTAGGGCTAGGATCATTACACTCACTTCAGTGTAAAAGCCTCAATGTTCACTTATTATTTACCTCATGAAGAGCTAAAATCCTTACTATATAATGATGATATTGAGCAAAAAGGAAGTCTGATCCTTTCCCTGTGACATCCAGAGGCAATGTGATCCCATCCTCTCCTCTCTTCCCCTTGCCTCTCATAGGGAGGCCCAGGGGCCACTACCTTAGCTCCAGGGACTTCCTGCTACCACTGTGGTTGCTTTAACACCACCTCCTAGACTGAGCTGACAAGAGCCACGGGCGGCCCTGATGTCCCTCTCCTGCACAGAGCCTCTCTAGGCACTGCCGCAGCTTCTTCAAAAACAGGTGAAAAATTACAACAACACAGAGATTAGGGAGAAACTAAGGTCCCCTGCCCTTAATCTTGCAATCCTCAAACCTCAATAGGCCATGATCAGTCCTGCTGCCCATCCTGGATTCCCCTCAGAACCAAAGACAGTTTTCATTTCAGCCCACCACTTTCTCTGCAAAGCAGGAGGTGTTAATCAGGTTGCTGCTTCTCCCACTGCTTAGCATGAGCTGTCGCCATGACAGCAGAGTCTGTCCTAGGCACTCCGCTACTGCTCCAGGAGTCATTTACCTTGGCCATAGCTGACTTCAAACAAGGACCTATCCCAGATGAATCTGCCCTACCGCCACTGAGGTGACTCCACCCTACAACCTCCAGACAACCCCACCCTCACCTAAGACTACTCCAAACGTTCCCAAATAGATCCACAAAATGCAGGAAACTGCATGCATGCGGCTGCAACTCCTCTACCTAAACAGCATTCCCTCCCACTCTGAGTCAGCAGAGACGGGCTCCTTCCAGTACACTACCCAGTGTGCTTCAATGTGATCCCAACAAGGGCTCCCACAGGTGATCCTATTCATGATTCTTACCTGGGATAGAGTTAGTTGAGCTAGCTGGGCAAAATGGTGAAGGCCTGGGTTCCCAGCACTTGGGAGGCTGAGACAGAAGGATTACAAGTTTGAGTCCCACCTAAAGAACTTAGCAAGACCTTGTATCAAGTTTAAAAAGGGCTAAGGATGTAGCTTTCTGTGAATGCCCTGCGTTCAAATTCCAGTAAACTCCCGCCCCTCCCCACAAAAAAGAGCTGGTCATGCTAGGAGCTATTACCCCTGAAGAACCCCAGAGAGTGGCAGAGGGGGAAAGAGCCAAGAGCAGCAGAGGGTAAACAACAGTGGAGATAAGAAGTGACCAGCAGCAACTGGCACTGACTTTAGAGGCCTAGAGTGACCTACAGAGGACCCCAGAGGGGCGGTGGAAGCTGCCAGCAGAGCTCCAGACAGCAGCCAAGGGGCTATGAGACTTAGCTGCTGAAGAGCTGACGCAGTGGCTAGAAGCTACTATAACACTAAATGCTGTAACACTAAGCGATAAGAAGCACTGGAGACAAACTCAAGGCTGTAACACTAAGGGCTGGGATCTACTGGCACTCAAATCCTGGAGCCATGGGCCGGGGATTTAGCTCAGTGGCTTAAGCGCCTGCCTGGCAAGCGTAAGGTCATGAGTTCGATCCCCAGTACCAAAAAAAAAAAAAAAAATCCTGGAGCCACTAACATGAAGGAAGCTGTACTTTGCCGGTTTGTGATGTCAATCCAAATTGAGGAAAAGAACCCTTAAGACAATAACAAGCAACAACTTGATAGAACATCATTAATATACAATGAATGTCAGTATCAGAGCAATCATAAAACTTACAAAGGGTTTCCTATGAAAATCTTACAATAATGAGGTTACAGGACATTAGTAAATGCTTCCTAATATAAACTTGTAGAACTAGAAAGATGTCTATGAAATCACATTATTTCTGTCTCAAGATTATGGACTGACCACATTTATTTTCTCCTTCTGACTCTACCCGTATTTAATGATAATGAAAAAATAGATAAAAATCCAATGCAATAAAAGGCTGTAGAGGAAGGAGAGGAACCAGCCATCAGTACATGAGAAATTTCAACAAAATTCTAGAAAGCAGAATGCAGACAAAAATACAGTGTTTGGCAAGATAGGACAAAAAAAGCTGGTGTCTGCAATAATGTGAAAAAGAAGTTACTAAGAAGACTGTGAACAGAGTGATGAAAAGCTCATCAAGTGCCAAAATGACATGGTAACAAGTGTGTATCTACAGGGAAAAAAATATGAAAGCATCATTCACACACACACACACACACACACACACACAAAGAGAGCAAAACGGTTTAACTCCAAAATATGACATGGGAAGTCCCTTATATTAACAGCCTGCCCACTCTTCACACACAGCACAAAAGCACTGTTCATCTATTTAGCAGCCCTAGTCAGTATCTCATTGACTGTCTGAACTATATATGAAGGCCTTTTATTTGAGGAAAACCTATAGAATGACAGTGGGAGAGAAGATAAAAATACATGCTCTGGGGAAAGTTAAAGTAACTCAAGTAACAAGGGAAAACTTTTAAACATCTGTAAATTTTATGATTTGAAAGTATTTAAAACTTATTTCTTGTTCTTAACATAAAATAAGAACAAGATACTATGAAAGAGGAACAGTGACCAAGAAAGAGCTCTTTAGTAAGAGACCTTAAGTAATAATATAGGACCATGAAAATAAAAAATGACCAGCAGAGTTATAGGAAAGGCAAAAGGGCGAAGGAAGAATGGAATCTCAGCAAGTTAGTTGAGACTGGGTTCCAGCAATATAAGTACATGACCACTTCCTAAGAAACAATTTCATAAGACATAGAACCCACAATACATAAATTCTCAAAGCAAGGTAAAATCGAAGAAAATAATAAAAGCAAACAAAACCCATCATGATCACTATATAGGGTCAGGACTACAGAGCAATCATCCAAACAATCTATTAACAACACACTGAAGACAACTATACATTTAGAACAGACAATATGTTATCAATCTTGAAAATGCAAAAAAAAAAATAGTAATAGAAGACAAAATTAAGAAGGTGAAGAGAAGACTGCAGAGAAAGGCAGGGGCTAATATCTTCATTCTATAAAGTGTGAAGTCAAAGGACACTATTACTGGTTTTTGGAAAATGAAGTAACACCAAGTGTTCATCATTATTGTCGCATCGTTCTTAGGTAATAATAAATGCTAACTGTGTGCCAGGCACTTACGAAGAATTTTTAGGGGCTGTCCATTTAACAATGGTATAATACAACTGTTAAAGTGATCCTTGAAGAAAATAAAGTAAAAATATTTGGACTGGGGACATAGCCCAGTGGCAGAGCACTTGCCTAGCATGTCCAGCACCCTGGGTTAGAGAAAAGGTACCACAAGCAAAAGTAAAAACTTTTAAGCTGCATGGTAACCCAGGTAGAAAGCATAGATGGTCATGGAACTGAAGAGGAAGAGAGAAACAAGGTGTGTAGTGAAAATAGGCTGGTGCTTTATATACTGAGGCAAGAAAAAAATAGGTTAATAATGTCTCAAATTGTGTAAGTCAACAAACAGGCAAAAGTGTACTACCTAGAGAATGGAGATGATCCCCAGAAGAACTAAACCAAAGCAATTATGGGCTGGGGAAGTAGCTCGGCAGCACGGTGCCTGCCTGACAAGCACAAGTTCGAGTCCTTGGTACCAAAACAAACAAACAAAAAAAAAAGCCCACAGTTTAAAAACATGTGTCACCATTAATAGCTAAATTCTTTATTCATCATTCTAAAAAAGAGAAGATTTCACAGCTCTGTTGACCACAAGTATAAAGACAAATGACAAAATTCTTGTTCAGATTACTGATACTAACAAACCTGTCACTTTCACATAGTCTAGAGTTTCAGGAATAACAGCAGCAAAAGGGATTCAGTCAATCTAGACAAATGCTATAGAAGACGCCTAAATTCAGCAGTAGATCTTATGTACCACCTAGCCGAGTCATAAACCCACAGGCAGGAACTCAAGCCAGTCCTCATGCACATTCAGGTTAGTCTGCAGAATGCCGACTTCCGTTATGCTTTGGATTATTTTGCTTTGTCTTGTGGTACCAGAGATTGAACTCAGGGCCTTTTGCAAAGGCTGTATCATAAGCCCATTTTTAAATTTTTTATTTTGACAAATGATTTGCTATATCACTAAATTATCACTAAGAGGTTCAAACTTGTGACCTCCTGCTTCAGTCTCCGAGTGCTGACATTACAGGCATGTACTGCCACAACTGGCCCCACCACAATCCTAGTTTTCAAAAAGCAGCATTTGTATAAAAATTCTGAGCGCTACCTTCTGAGTTAGAAGAGGCAGTCTCCCCAGGGACAGAGTGTCTCACTTTGCCACATTTAATCTGCTCCCTTACATTATGTCACCATACTGGCCCTTGGTAAGTTTTCTGCATTTCTGACCCTTGCTGCAGAACAGATTACATGCTGATAATACACCTTGCCAATGCCAAGAGTCTCTGTGAAGATGGACTTTTACAATCAGGTGGCAATCAGGAGGCAACTGTGAATACATGACTGACAATGATCCTTAGCAGCAAAAATTCTAGAAGGTGACTGGTAGCTGTAGGTAGAAGCCACTCCTACCTAAAAATTATTCTAAATAGGTATTTTAAAGCAATGAATCTCTTGGCCAGGCATGGTGGAGCATGCCTGTAACCCCAGCACTTGGGAGGCTGAAGCAGGAGGATTACTACAAGCTAGAGGCCAGCCTGGGCTACAAAGTGAGTTCAAAGCCCACCTGAACTGCATAGTGAAACTTTGTCTCAAAAAGACAAAAAAAAAAAAAAAAAGCTATGAATCTCTTTTTGGGGGTATTATATTAGATCTACCTATGGAGAAAAAAATATGTAAGAATAATTGTACATGCCCAAAAATCAAGAATTTCCTTATTTCTTTCCTTTTTTGAGGGGGAGAGGGGTATGAGAGAGAGTCCCCTTATGCAGTTCAGGTTGCCCTGAACTCAGTATATAGCCCAGGTTGGCCTCTAACATACAGTGATCCTCCTGCCTCAGCCTTCTGAGTGCTAGTATTACAGGTGTGCACAATCACACCTCACTTTTTAAAAATCAAGAATTTCTATGTAGATCTATTTGATTGCAACTTATTCCCTGCCAAGTGCTTTATTTTTAATAGATCTAAGACTGAACAAAGAAAAGTACTAAATGCTATTGATCAGTATGAGAAGATAGCACATAACAGACAGAAATAAAAACTAAATCACAAGGTCCAATAATTAACACTGCAATCTCTGTTTTAGGTGAACCTGTCATCATATACTTACATTTTAATGTCTCTCCAGCATACGGTATGTGCAGCTTGAATCGGTCACAGTTAGGCCCAGGAGTCAATGAAGTGCAGCTTTATGAAAAGCAGAAAAAGATACTTTAAAAACAAATTTTAAAGACCAATATACTCATAATAGTAAAGTAAATAAAAAGTGATCCATAAAGGTAAAATAAGACATTTGGTTACAGAATAAAAATGAAAGCAAAAAAAGCCTTTATGGTCATGGAGGAAAAGACAGCAAGCCTTGCCCTAAAGTCAATCATCTATTTATCTCACAACACAACTTATCTCCTCTAGCAACACGCACCATCAGTGCTTCAAGTACTCTTCTCAAAGAAGCGCATCTCAACTTTTAAAACTAGGTATATCATCCAAAACAGGTCTCTAGTGTCTGACGCCAAGAATTATAAGAGAAAAGTGATTTTATGGTCATATTTTAAACATGGACTTTTAGCTTTCACTCTGTTAGAACAAAAAAGCACCCACTTTGGGCCTTTTCCTGGTACCACATGGTTTTCTTTCTTTCCACAAAGGTACACGCTTCCTCTAGATTTGGCACGCTGTAAGTTTCATCTGCAGTAGAGCATGGCGCACTACACTCAATTTCAGATAAAATGCAAATTTTACAGGGTGGGATTGAGTTAGTCACCCATGTCTCAACATTTTTTTTTAGTTTATTACTTCACAAAGTTCTTTCTTTTTTACACATATTTACTTTACAAAGTATCTCACGATCTTACAAGTCAGAATTTCAACTATATAACAGCAGTACTGGCCCCATATTTTAATAAAATGCAAATATAAAATCAACTGAGGATGTTAGATGTCTTCATTTCACTGTTTAAAAGTAAGAATTTATAAAACAAGGAGACTGATTTTCTTTCTTAATTCCAAAACTAACCCTAAAGCAATTCTAAAAATTGAACTTATAAAAGCAGTTTAGTGGATGGAGAAGTTGGAATAAACATACAGCTTCCTTAGATGGCCACTTGAAGGGGAAAGGTCATTTGAAAACAAAGGCAACAAACGCTGGCTTTAAAGAAAGTAGCTCAGTCCTCATACCAGGTTTACTATTTCTTCTTCCCAAAACTGTCTGAATGTAAGAGAGACAAGAAAAGCCCTTAAGTCAGATGTACTTAACATATATAACTAGATTAATTATTCCTCTTTATTGTTAGGAACTTTAAAAAGATACCAGTTTCAGAGGTCAACAACAAAAGAAATACAAATTAGAACAACAGTGAAATACCAGCTTATTCAGAAAAGAATGCCTGTCAGAAAGTCTGGTTACAAATGCTGGGAAAGCTGCAGGGGAATAAAAGGAACCCTTCCACATCGTTGGTGGGAATGTAAACTAGTAGAACCAGAATGGAGACAAATATGACAACTCCTCAAAAAGCTAAAAATAAAAAACCCGTTTGACCCAGTTATCCCCTTCTAGGAAACTACCCCAAAGAGTTAACGTCATCCTTATTACAGTGATATATGCATATCCCTGTTTATAACAGCACAATTTATAATACCTACGCCTTGGAAATAGCCTCCAAATATATTCATCAACAGATGAATGGGTAAATAAAATGTGGTAATTCTACACAGTGAAGGACTACTTTGCCATAAAGAAGGATAAACGCATTTGTAGATAAATGGATGAATTTGTAGATAAATGGATGACACCATAATGTTAAGTGAAATAAATCAAACACTCAAGTTTAAATATCACATGGTTTCCCCTTACATGAAAAACCCAAAACACAAATAAAAAGCAAAATAAAGGCTGGATAATAAGAAGTAGGGAGATCTTTTTCAAATACGAAGGAGAACAGGTGATACAGGGGAGGAGAAAAGGAAGCGAAAAAGGATTTTTAAAAGAAGAGAATTGAAGAAAAATGGAAATGAAACTTGTTCAAATAGGAAGGTGATAAAGAGCTGGAGGGAAAAGGAAGGGACAAGAAAGGAAGAGGACAGCTTTCACGACAAGCACATGTGCACTATGCACATATACAAACTACCCACGATAAATGTAATCATTATAAATTGTAAACGTACTAATTTTAAAATAATAATTAAAAATAAAGATGAGACTGAGACAAAAAAGTAAACAATAAAGTTGCATTAGCAATTGAACAGTAACTTATTTTAATTTTTCACAGATTTTAAGAACATATTTCTTTTCAATATAAAATAACCTTGAGCTAGGCATGGTGGCACATGCCTGTAATCCCAGCACTTGGTAGGCTGAGGCAGGAGGACTGCCATGAATTCAAGGCCAGGATGAGCTACATAATGAGTTCCAGCCTAGCCTGAACTACATAGCAAGACATTGTCTCAAAAAAGCAAAAGAAAAATAAATAAATAAAAATAAAATAACCTTCAGGGCACATTTTATAAAAGGTACCAAAGTATTTCCCTTTTCCAAGCTGGATACCTGTTATTCAAAATGCTGAGCATCAGAAGTATTTGAGATTTCAGGTTTTTTGTATTTGGAATAGTCATACATATATAATGAGATCTCTTAGGATAGGACCAAAATCTTATGTTGCATATACAGGTTCTACACACTAGCCTGAAGGTAATTTTATACAATATTTTTAGTGCATCTACATTTTGACTTCAATCCTGACATAAGGTCAGGAGTGGAATTTTCCATGTGTGACATCAGATGACACTCAAAGCTTTGCACGTTGAAGCACTTTGGATCTTGGGTTTTCAGACTAGGGATGTTCAATCCACAGTATATTTTCTAATCCACAACTAGTTATTTGAAGAATTAGGGAAAGCATATAAATTCTAGTATTACAAAATAGAAAAGATAACCCAGTGATAGTAAAAAACACATAAAACACTAACAATATCCAACCTGCAATGCTTTAAAATGATGAGAAACATTCACAACCCAGAGTTTTCAGAACTGAGGATCAAATTATCTACACAGCAAAATGGAAGTTAGCAGTACTATAGGAAATCCTCAGGATGCAATGTGAAACTGTCTTGTTGCTAAATGGTTACATTCCCTACTGAGCTACACTTCATATTATTTACTTTACATTTTACCAGAACTGGAAAAGTTTTTTGTGTGTTTTACTTTGCCTTCCTCCCTCACCATATCGACAGCTGGTTCTAGGACCTTCAGGCTGTTATAAAGTACATTTCTCCATCTCAGTGATTCACTTGCTGTTGATGGGGAGGAGGTTTCGCTTAGGTAAGGTTCACTGAGTACTGTTCTCGTATTCCTAGGTATTAGGAATAGAGTGGACAAGATCTACAGTCTCAAGGTATTTCAAGTCTAACGAGGGAAAAGAAATGATAAACAGCACATACACATAAAGATGGTTTACGATTCTAAATGTTATGAAGAAAATAAGACAGGGCGCTACAATAAAAACAGGTGCCAATTTTATACTGGAAAACCAAGCAAGAGCTCTAGAAAAGGTAAAGTCCTAAACTTGAATAACAGGAAGGGACCAATCATTCAAAGTTCCAGCAAACGGCATTCCAGAGGAAAGAGCAGGCGCAAAGACATGAATGCAGAAACAAGCCTGACGTATCTGAGGAAGAAATCTTTATATATCTCAGCAATGCAGCTGGGTCAAGTGCAGGAGGGAGGCGCAAGGGACAGGGCCGGGGGTTAGCAAACAGAGACGTGCAGAGTCCTGCCAGAGGTGGCATCTAACTCAGCTGTCCCACCAAGCACAGAGAAGGGTTTTAAGCAGAAGAGTAACATTATCTTACTCTGTTTTTAAAAGATCGCTGTGTCTACAATACAGCAAAAGAGACTATAAGAAATGAAAAATTAGAGTTTCTTTAATTGTGATGTTACAAAACATCACATCCCCTTTTCGCATGTGTGTGTGATGCTGAGGATGAAGACCTGATACACCCTAAGCAAGCACGGAACCGCTGAACTGCATCATCCCAGGCCAGTTTCACATTTCGAACATTCATTATTTCTCACAGTTTCTTGGGTCAAAATTTGGTAAATAGCTTGGCTGGCTGGTTCTAGACTGCCACCCATGAAACTGCAGCCAGAGATCAGTAAACAGATAACTAATAGAACAGGGAAAACCATTCATCTAGAAAATCCTTTCCTTAAACAAGTATGAAATAGCTACGAAAGAAAAAACTACTGGTTTCATTTAATTTATATTTGTATAAAGGCAACTTATCTTCATACACAGTTACTTTCAATGTTTAAAAAGTCAATATTCCATCTCTTAGATCATTAAAAGAGGTTTGTAATATCAATTGGAGAGGATTGCGAAAAGATGGCGGACTGGTAAGTAGCAGGAGAGAGATCCTCTCTGAGAGAGACAGCTTAAATGCCAGAATTTAACACCGTGGAGAGACCCAAACAGAAAGAGATGGACTCTCTCAACCCAGGAAGAAACTAAAGTTAAAAAAGCCGCTCAAATATGAGGTCCCGGGGCTTCCATAAGTGCAGCTAAGATCAGCAAGCACAGCGCCCTCCTCGAGCTCCCTGAATTCCTGCCTGAGAGCGACCTGACCAACCGAACTGCGCCGATGTGACTGGCTTGAGCAGCCGGAGCATGGAGCAGAACATCCCTGCGTGCAGCTCGCCCGGACGGACCCTGCACACAACTCACCCAGAGGCACCGTGAATTTGCGCTGCAGCCGCACTGAAGTTGGAGATCTGGGAGCCCAGCAGTTCTCAGGGACCAGCATCAACACGCGTTGAGTGATGGGAATAAGACCGTCCCACAGGAAAGGGGAAACCGACTGAAAGACATGTTGGATTTGGGCAGGAGAGCCCTAACTCCATAAGAAAGTGGCTTCAGTTGGTTGCTCCCCTTGCCGAGCAGATTGGTGGAATCTGCTTGGATTGGGCCGTGCCCCTGGCCGGGACCCAGTGGGTTGCTACAAACTAATTCCCTGAGCACAGCCACAAACTGATGCAGTGAAGGCCTGCAAAGGTTGACTGGCCCAAAGGGGAGGAGCCAGCACACACTGGGCTTGCTTGAACTTCACTCTCTGATAGCGGCCAGCAGAGGGTAGAAGCCCCTAGCCTGTGTGCTCCAGAGGAGCCTTAACCAACAAGAAAAGGGGCTGGGAATTACACTGTACACTTGTATGGAAGGAACCAAAAACATGACGAGAGGGAGAAATGACAAAAAAACCCAGCCCCCAACCCTGAGAACATTGATCCAGGAGAGGTAAATACAAAAGAGATTGAGGGCAGCAAACATGCAACATCAAACACAGCAGTAGCAGACATAAAGAGATATCTTCAGGACCTCGTAAGTGGGATCAACACTGAAATATTAATTCAAATTAAACAAGAGATAAGTAGATTAATAAAAGAAAGGCTGGGCACCTTTCAAGAAGACACAGACAGAAGAATGGAGGAACACAAAAGGAAAAAAATGTTTAATGAAGAAAATAAGAAAAACCTAGAATTCATGAAGCAAATTCAAAGAGATTATCAGGAAACTAAAGACTCCATAGAAAACTGGCAAAACTGCTTGAAAGAAAGCAAAGATAGACTATCAAAGATTGAACACAGGCTTGCAATGTGTGATCATGAAAGGGAAGATCTCTTAAAAATAACAAGGGAGCAGGCAGTAACTATACAAAGACTAGAAGACGACAAGAGGATCTATAACTTAAGAATAAAACATGTGAATGAAGAAGCAGGAGTCAAAACAGAGGAATTGCAAAGGCTATTCACAGAAATTATTAAGGAAAACTTCCCAAGCATAGAAAAAGGAAATGATATGCAGATGTATGAAGCATACAGAACTCCAGCCACCTACAACCAAAACAGAGCTACACCCAGACACATAATAATCAAGATCCCAGAAATTCAATATAAGAACAGAATATTAAAAGCCATCAGAGAAAAGAAACAGATCACCTATAAAGGAAAAACCATCAAAATCACAGCAGACTTCTCAACACAGACCATCAGGTCAAGAAGAGCTTGGAGTGAAGTAACTCAAGCCCTGAAGGAGAACAATCTCCAGCCCAGATTGATGTACCCTGCAAAACTCTCTCTAGAAATTAATGGAGAAGCAAGATGCTTCCATGACAAAGAGGAACTGGGAGAATTTGTGACCACCAATCCAACCCTACAAAAAATACTGAAGGACATTTTAGAGAGAGACAGAATAGGAATACGAGCATTTCAGGAACAATGGCAGAGAGGTGTGAATGGGGCAGACAGTGGAGTGGAACAGAAAAATAGACAACCAATGGCAGAAAAACAGAATAGCAGAAATAAGGCGAGAAGATTGGCTGTAATCTCTAGTATAGATGGCCTTGAAATATTAACAGAGAGAAACACAGGCAGAGTAGCTCAGGAGATAGGGTCCACTGAGATGCTCTATATAGGGAGGCAGTGGGACCCAAAACAAGCAGTGCCCCCTATAGGAGTGAAAGGGGAGGAATTGTCTAAAAAAGGAAGGCAGAGGATATTGTTAATTGGGTAATAAGATTTAAAATTTACATTATTCTCATCACTCTGCTTGGATGGATTACGTGCTGTTCCAGTTTGTCTACTTACGCTAGACTTGAGGACAAGGTCAACTATCCCAAAAATAAGAGGACATATTATGGTAATCATCCTTAATTTCCTATCAACTTAATCTGAAGCTCTACATAACTTATACTATCTTATTATGACTGATATTATTTGAATCTGGGTTGTTAGATTGCTACTTTATATTGACTGATTTTATTTAAATCTGTTATGATTGATAGCATCAAGTCTAAGAGTATAGGCAACTACACTGAAAATGACAAGATTCATTAAGGTACCCACTCTGGTTTGATTATTACTTGCTTATGAAGTCTTATAATGTCTCTAATGCTTTGTTTTTATTAATGTTGTTATATACTGCTGAGACATCATGGTAACCATTGTAGATCACCTTGTATTGCGGTTATATATGACTTTTTTCCTTCATGTTTTTCTAGGAATTGTTTTGTTTTATCTTGCTTTGTTTTGTTTTTACCTCTAATACAGAAAGGATAGATATACATTTAGAGACTCATGCATGTGTAGAACTTATAAACAGTTTACAAGAACCAACTATATAACACATGTTGAAATGAATAACTACTTTGAAGAAAAAGAGACACTACAGTACCCAGTGCTGATTCAATAATGTCATGATGTGTAATCCAGCAAAATTATCATTCTTTGTTCAAAGTGATTTTAGCTTTGTTTTGTTTAAGTTCAACACACATGAAGGTATGGACAGCTGTTTTTAGGAGAATGAGAGACACTATGACAGCCATTCTCGGCTTCCCTATTGTCTGGTCTTGAAGACCTAAAACGCCCTCCTCGTCCTGCTCAGATCAATTCCATACTATGTTGTTTCAGGTGAATTCCCTGTATGTGACAATATGGACAACTATTTGGAAGAAAACAAGAGTCAATACGATAGAGAGTGAATATCTCCAATTGTCTAGTTTGGAATTTATGTCCCTTACATTGCTTTCTTGTGATCCGCTTTGTTCTTTTTTGTTGTGTTTAATTTTACCCTTTTGATATAATTGAATGTATATTTGAGTGGGTAAGATGAATGACCATATTGCTGGGTTTTTTTGTCAGTTCGTGGAGCAGAACTGTTAACAGACTCACTGTTTGAATGTCTACTTTACATGTTTTAGCTTTATAATTTGAACAACTATTTCCAAGAAGTCAGTATGTAATTTGTCAAGTAATAATCTCTTAGGTTTTTTTTGTTGTTGTTCTTTTCCTTTTGTACTTGGAATTCTATATTGTTGCTACCCTTTATTCTGTTTTGCTTTGTTTTTTCTTCTTTTTAAATTAAAAAAAAAAGAGAATATCAATTGGAGAAATTTTTATGCCCATATCTTGTACCCCCGCAACTACTTTAAAGAAATAACATGCGATGTATTATTCTCGTATTATTTTATTTAGCTATTGTTTAGCTATTGTTATTCTATTATTTTGTTATGAAATTTTGTTTTACCTTTTTTCCATAAAATAAAAAAGCCAATATTCCAAACTGAGTAACTTTTAACTAAATAACACTGTTGACAGTTAAAAATGTAACTTCAAATTTGTCCCTTAACTATATAGTTCATCACTGCTTACTAACTGTCAGGCGCTGTGCTAAGAGGTGGAAATACTAGTCTGTACGGTGGCACACACCTGCAATCCCAGCAGTCTAGGAGGCAGAGGCGAGGATCTTCATACTTACTGAAGCCCTCTCATAATAAAAAGAAAAATGGGGAGGGGATGCAGCTCAGTAAAAAGGCTCTGAGTTCAATGCTCAGTACCACAAAGAAAAAACAAAGAAAATAAATAAAAGGAAGGGAAGAGAAGAGAAGGGAAGAATAAAACAAAGCAAAGTAAGGGAGCTGGAGCAGGAAAGGAAGAAAGGAAGAGGGAAGGAGGAGAAGTGGAGGGGGTAAGCAAGCAGCAATGACAACAACAAAAAACTTATTACGGTATTACAGTATAAAAAGGTTTCACATAAAGCACTACAATGTTTAATATACCTTTTCCTGATTTTGACTTACTGCAATCTACCAGGAATGCACTATTTTAAAGTTTAACATTTGGGAGAACTAAGGGAATTGAACTCACATTCTATACATTATGCAAGTAGCAATTACCAGGTGGGAATTCTTGATAAGATCAAAGAAGGTAGTTTACTCTAGTTCTTTATTATAGAAACTGCAGTTAAACATTAATATAATAAAATGCTAAGCATAATAACCTTTGCATGCTCTCATCCTTACAGCCTCTTATTTTACCTTTAATCATGAGTCCTAGTATTATTATTTATTTTCAAATTGTGGTTGTTTTTTCCACAAGATTGTAAGAATTTTGGTGCTAATAACTTTTAGAATTTCTTAATATAGCACAATGCAGCACCCAGCACTGTACTAAGCACTCAACAATGATGAAATTTTACCATATATTAATAATCTTAAACTAGAAGTTGTCATTTTGCAGGTGATGTCACTAAAGCCTTGGGGGTCTTATGGGCACTCAGTAAGAGTACTGGGATTGGTCACAGAACGCTGGCCACATCTTAGTCAGTTTCTGGCTTAAAGCTAAATCTATTATTTGCTACTGTCTGGAAAAAAATAGCAATTTAGGCCATTTCTGTTCTTTAGCCCACCCAAAAAGAAGAAAGTAGATGAATCCCAGTTTCCTTCCCTGAGTACGTCAGTTTCCTTTGCCCTATTAATTTACCATTTGGCAGGCTCTCCTACATAGCTTCCTGTTTTCTTGATACTGACGTGTGTGCTTAACCAACAATATTTAACATTAGCTAAGAAGGAAGTCTTCCACTTTGGCAACTTAAAATAACAGTGAGCTGTGAAATAAAATAGGCTCCAAGACCAGTAATTGCCTTGTAAACACAAACTGCAATAAATAATTGTTAGTTCACGATATTCGATACATTTTCATTTTATGGAATTAATTCTGAACAAAATCTAATATCAGTTCCACTCAAACTAAATCAGTTTCAAGGTTACTATAGTTTCCTAGATGTCACAGTAAAGAAGCTAGAAGACTGCTATCTTAACATCTGCCTAAACAGTCCTCAAAAGGCAAAGGCATTCATGCTTCTGACACAATGAATCTGACACAATCAGCCTTGAGAATTATAGCCCATCTAGTTGACTAGATCAAATTTCCTAAATCAAGTCTGGGGCCTTATTCAAGAACACACGTGAATTAAAACTACCAAAAGAATGCAGCAAAATTGCACTGAGGTAGATTTTTCACATTGTTCTCTGGGGGAATAGTACTATCTACTTGATGACATATCAGATTCCTAATATGCCAAGTATATCCTCTGTATCTCTAAAGCCTAAAATCTATTCCCAGACTTTACTAAAATATGATGTATTTAATTCCTAGCACAGGATTTTAAAATGCCATTACCAGAATAAGTGACTTAACTTAGAATGTTTTAAAATTAAAAAATTCAGATATTCAGGAAAATGTGTTTGCCAGTTCATGTGGCATCAACTGTTATTCCCAGCTTTTAGACCATATCTCCGTTTATAAATGATAAGTTTCAACTCTAGAGTAGAGAGTATTTTTAAATAGTGCTAGGTATTCCCATAACAAAAGCACAGTTTAAACTACATTGTGACTTCAGTAGAAAGGATAGGCTCAAAGACTATTTTTGACAGTCAATCAGGAGAGGGAAATCATTTAACTGCTTTAGCTGGATGCTTAACTCATTAATTTTCAACCTTTCTTCTTTTCTAATACACACATTTAACTCATTTTATTAACAGACTAAAGAAGAAAATGAGTAGGATTATCTCAGTAAGTGCAGAATAAGTGATAAAATTAAGCACTCACCCATAATTTTAAATTTTAAACTAGAATAAGTTTTAAACTAGAATAAAAAGGTACATCCTTATTCTCATAAAAGCTATCTACAAAAAAAGACCATAGTAACGTCATAATAGCAAAATATTTTTCCTTTTGTTACAATGAGACAAGGTATATTTGCTCTCTTGCTATTTTCATTCAACACTGTACTGGAGTCCAAACCAAGAACATGAGGAAACAAAAGGTATACAGAGGGAAAGGAAAGAAATACAACTATATTTATGTGCAGAAAATATGTGCATGTAGAAAGCTTTAGCTTTGTATCTTCATATGCACTTTTGAAATTATCCTGTGAGCTTACAAAGTTGCTTCACAAATATAGAAAATCTACTTCTATAAACCACGGTTAGAAAACAAAAATTTTTTAAATGTGTCATCAAAAATAACATCAAATATAATAAGATTGTTGCTCAGGGATGATTGTTTTCCTAGCATGCACAGGCCCTGAGGTTCAATTCACAGCACTGAAAAGAAAAGAAAATAACATCAAATGATCAAATTCAATGTGCAGGATCTTTACGCAGAAAGCTATTACAATATCAAAAGGAAAATAAAGCAAACAAAGATATTATGCTCAAATATTAAAAGATACACAATGCAAAACTGTCAGTTTTCCCTAAACCTAAAATGAGAGTTCTAAAACATAAATAGAATGCCAAGAACCAAGAACAGAGAAGCCAATGAAACAAAATAAAGCATCACATATTTAGACAATTTATGACTGACAAAAGCAGCTCTGTGCTGCAGTGAAGAAAACAAATTTTTTTTAATAAATGGTGCTTGGTCAACTGCACATTCTTATAAGGAAAAATACACAATTTGAACCCCATCTCATGCCATCTACAAAAATCAAGACCAGGTGTAAAAAGAAAAATATTTTTAGAAAATAACTTGAGTAAAGAGTACTAAACAACAAAAAAAAAGTCTTTAAAAATTGGATTACACAAAAAATCTCTCAAAAGAACTATAAAGAAAAAGATAAATTACAGCACATTATTATTAGAATTCTGTTCATCAGAGAATTGAAAAAACAAACCACAGAATGGGAAAAGTATCTGAAACATGTAAGATTTGAACTTATTTCCATCATTTCACAAAGACCTCCAATTCAACAAGAAAAAGACAAGGTTTTAGCTCTAAGTTGTTAGACCTGAAAAAACTTTACTGAATGTAGATCCAAATAATATGTGAAAAAAATGAAAAAAGTTTATGTTAATTAAAATATGAAAAAGTAGATGACTTAATTAGTCACTAAGGAAATGCAATTTAAACCTACAATGAGATACTACAACCCACCAGGATGGTTAAAATTAAATTGATAATAAATAGCAAGTATTGAGAAGACTAGAGAGGCTGGAAACTATACACAGGAAGAATTAATTGGCATAACTGTTTTTAGAAAACTATAGCATTTTTAAACATGAATAAATGTACACTTTGATTCAGCAATTTTATTCCTAACATAGCTGATATGCATACAAATATTCAGCAAAGATATATACAAAAATGTACACAACAGTAGCATTCTTTGAAATACCCTCACCCAGAACAATTAAAATGTAATTTCAGAGTGCTTGCCTAGCATGCACAATGTCCTGAGTTCAATTCCCAGTACCACCAAAAAAAAAAAAGAAAAGAAAACATGTAACTTCAAACTCAATACCAATTGTCATCAGCTGTAGGCTAGGAAAAAAACTAGGCTGTAATCATAAAATGAAATATTATTACAGCAATGAAATAAACTAGACATGTAACAATATGGATGAATTTCACAAATATGTTATTGAATGAAAGAATGAATGTATTATGATTCCATTATTTAAAGTTCAAAATCAGGAGAAAA
Source organism: Dolichotis patagonum (assembly GCA_004027295.1). Classification (NCBI taxonomy): domain Eukaryota; kingdom Metazoa; phylum Chordata; class Mammalia; order Rodentia; family Caviidae; genus Dolichotis; species Dolichotis patagonum. The sequence continues at coordinate 128,349 of PVJX010001595.1, read as the reverse complement.
AAAAAAAACTAGTGTTATGGACGCTAAATATAGAGACTCCTTTTTGTCCCCATTGCAGTCTGGGAAGTTTAGATTTGTAATACCATGGAAATATTACTGGAATTCTAGCAAATTAATCCCAATCTACCACTTCCAGTGCAGCCCACAGCAAAAATAAAGACATTAACTATTTATAATTATGGGGAGCCAAAGGGCCGAGTCAGGCCCAGATGAAGGTCTCAACCCAGGTTCTAACCTGGATTTTATTAATTCGTGAAGTGAGTGGCTAAAGGATGAGTGACTTCGAGAATAGCAGGAATTACGTGAGTACTGTGAGCTGGGCTAGCTAGGAGGCCCAAAAGCACCTCTGCAATACGCAGAGAGGATACACAGAAAGACCAGTCTGCATAACACAACCAAGGCAGCATTTAATGTTTTGGGGCTGGTACTTTAGTTTTCTGATGTACAAACTTTTCCACCCTGGGAAGTCACACTCTCTTATGGCGAGGTTCAAACCAGTTGACAGTCCTGGAGCGTAGCATTGACTCTGCCATCCCACCTGGGTCAACGTCTTGGGAGACACCGGGGTGGGGAAACAGCCACTGTCACCGAGCTTCCAAGATTACGCATCAGCACCTCAGCCAGCCCTATTTACATCGCTTAGAGCCAACTGAAGAGAAAAGGAAATGGCTCAGCCAGCTCTGTACCTATCAGTACATGGAGACAGGGCCAGGTTTACCCAGAGTGGAGGTAACTGCTCTTTATTCAAGGACAGTTGTCTAGGTGGTCCTCCACACTAAGTGATGAAAGTATTATCATTAATCAAGAAAGTGATTACTATAAAAATAATAAGTTTCTCTATAAGGGAAAAAGGAAGTAAGGACTGGGAAGAGGCACATGAGAGACTCCTGAAATGTTGCTGGTATCTTATTTCTTGATGGGTGGTGATAGCACAGAGATGTCTATGTTTCAGTATTTATTATGATATAAATACAAGTTTATCTGTGTTTTCATATCCCCCCAGGTGTCTCTAATGAATACTCAATTTTTGAGAACCATTAAGTTGTCTTATGTCTGAGCTTAGAAGAATCACAGTACTTTGAGCTGGATTCTCTATGGTCATGGGTCAACATAGCCACCTGTGCTGCCACTTGACGTTCTTTCTTTCCAGTGCTAGTAAATCATTTTGAAACAGCTTGTTCTCACACTCTTTACTCCTGTGTATTAAAATTTTTAACTCTTAGTAGAAAATTTTCCACAAATCTGTGATTGGGATACACATTTATTTTTTCCAAAATAAATGCACTCATATTTGTTGACCAATCTGTAATAGGTACAGAAAATGCTACAGGTAGTAATACAGATAGTAGTCTATACTCAGTTGAATATGTAGACAGTCCCCTGGGGTACAGAAACAAATCCTGGGGAGGAGAGAGTAAAACTATTACGCAGTCCTCAAGAATGAAATTAACCCTTACCAGTACATAACCTACAGAAGGACCTTAGTAATTGAATTTGTTCCCACAGAGTTATTTAAATGTCCTGAGGGAAGAAAGTTCCACAATCTGGAAGTGTTTATGGTGGCACTTAGCATGAGTCTGATGCCTTTAGCACGCTGTGATAGGCTTCATGGATGGAATAAATTGTCTAGCCTATACTAAAATCCTTGAGAAATAGACAAGCAGTTTAAGCTTATTCTTTAAAAAGAATTTGTGGCTAGAAATTAATACCGATAATGCAAGCACAGGTTTATCTTTTTTAGGGTGCTTGCTTTCAGATTTTTTTTTATTTGTACACATTTGACATATTGTTTATATTCATTACAAGGAGTAGGTACATGTATATATCTAAATTATTTTCATTCCCTTTTCTCTCCTCTCCCTCCCTCCATCTCTAAATCCCATTCACGTTTATAAAAGATGTCCCCTGTTTTTCTATTGTCTGTCTTTTGTTTTTTGATTATTTATACTTCTGGTTTCTCAGATAAAAGAAATGTGATATTTAAGTGTTTGTGCTGACTTACTTCACTTAACACTGCTATCTCAAGCTGCATCCATTTTCCCCCGAATGACTGCAATTTATCCTTCTTTATGGCTGAGGAGTATTCCATAATGTACAAATACCACCACACTTTCTTTATACATTCATCTGTTGATGGAGGCCACTTCTAAGAGTTAAAAATGGGTACCCTTGTTATCACTGTGATATGAGATCTTCAACTCTTTCAAGAAAATGCCTGCGAGAATAGCTGTGTCAAATGGAACACCTATTTTTAGTTTTCTGAGGAATCTATGGACTGACTTCCACAGGGTTGTACTAGTTTACATTCCTGTCAAAAATGTACAAAGGTTCTCTCCTCCTGCAGCTTCATCAGCAATTTTTTACTGCTTGTCGTCTTGGTAATAGCCATTCTTCCTCAACTAAGATCAAATCTCAGCGTTGTTTTGTGTTTCCTTGATGACCAGAGAGACACCAAGCACTTTTTTCACATATGCATTGGCCTATTGTGCTTCTGAAAAGTGTGCATTCAATTTAGCTGCCCATTTTTTAATTGGGTCTTTTGCTTTGCAAGGTGGGGGGGGTGGTTTATTTGAGTGCTTTGTACAGTCCTCTGTCAGAGGAATAGCTAGCAAAAAAATTTCTCCCCATTCTGTAGGTTGTCTCTTCTATTGGTTGTTTCCTTTGCTGTGCAGAAGCTTTTTAATGTGATATAATCCTATTTGTTGGTTCTTAATGTTATTTGTGTGTGTGTGTAACTGGGGTTCTATTTAGAACATCCTTTAAGAGTTTTACCTGTTTTATCTTCCAGTAGAATATTTCTGTTTTAACATTCATGTCTTTGATTCATTTTTATTTTATTTTGGTACATGGTAACAGATACAGGTCAAGATTCAATCTTCTGTGTGTGAAACACAAATTTTTAACAAAACCATTCATATAACTACTGAGAGGGACTAAAATTACTCTTATGGCATAAAGTATGTGGCCAATCTTGTATTTCTTTCCTTAGTATCTCCCTACTTTTTCAGGTTTATTTTTCAAATATGATCAGTGAAACTGCTGTGTTATAAATTATTTTTACAGTATGCCTTATTTCCTCTTTATTTTATCTAATTCATATGTTATATATATTATACTATGTATTTATAATTAAACAAAATTTTATATATTGGGTTTGTCATAGTTTATGGTATTCTACAGTCTGAACGTTTGTGTCTTTACAAAATTCTCAAAACAAAATGTAGCCCCCAGTGTGCTGGTGTTGAGAGATGACTATGTTGTGAAAGCCCTGGTGACTAAGAGCGGTGCCCTTTTAAGAGGCCTGCAGGAGACCGTTTGCCCCACTGCCCTTCTACCATGAGGACACACAGAGGGGACCATGTATGTAGGAGGAACAGGTCTTCACTGGACACTAAATCTGCTGGCACTCTGAGCTTGGACTTCAGATTCTCCATAACTGTAGGCAGCAAATCTCTGTTGCATTAGAATTTGTTAAAATTACCCAGTGTAAAATATTTTGTGATAGCAGTCCAAACAGACAAATATGGGGAAAATAACCAAAAAGGTTCAATAATCACAGCTCTAAGAGATAGAAAAAGGAATCTCTATTCTCTATTCTGTAATAAGACAAAAATCAAAACATGAAAATTGATGCAATTTAAATAACAATTAGAAACAACAATAGATACCACAAAACAATTAACATGATTAACTGCCAAATTAGTAGTTAAAGAATATAACACAATTGGATTTTAGAGAGCAGAGAAACCACTTGTACCTAAAGTAATGAAGGAAAAATGGCCTGTCAAGAATGAATTGGATCAGTCAAAGCAAGGGAAGCAGAAATATTTCCTTGCAATTGTCCTTAAGCAGAGCAAAACCTGGAGACACTCTGCTAGACTAGAAGCTCTAAGAAGAAAGAGTATGCTATCCGTTGAGTCTCTTAGCATGCAGCAGTGTACTTGCTGGCCCACAGGAGGCACCTGAAAAGTATTTCAGAAATAGTACCAGAGAAGGTAAAGCTAGGAAAGACCAACACACTCAAAGATCATGCCAACGTAAAACAAATCACATAAAGTTCATGGTCATATTGCAATTCCAACTGTGGGAATGCTGGTAATGATCAAATTTATAACTGTTATAGAGGCCAATGCTAGTTTACATACTATTTTTCCACATTTCATACACAATGTAATTTTATAAAAAGTTAAATTTTTAGGGCCAGGGATGTAGCTCAGCAGCACAAACACCTGCCTGGCAAGCACAAGGTGCTGAGTTCGATTCCCAGTACCAAAAAAATCAATTTTTATACTAAACACTATTAATTATTTCAATAAAAACAGGGCCGTAGTCTTTTTAGGCCATCATTTTCACCTGTTGACTTAAATCATGTCCAAAGGGAATATATTCCCTATTTTCTGACCACCAGAAGCTTTATATTTTATATCATTTGCTCACTATTAACCTAAATCCCATCTAAATCCTGCCTAGACAGCAAAGGACTGATTTACCTTGGCATGCCCTGATAGTGAAGATTCTTAAGGGAATATACAGAGCCCTGATGTGTTTCCCTTATTAGCGTGGAGATTAAATACTTATGTTGGCATCGTCACAGTACTTACTAGGTACTCTAGCTAGACTTTCTTATATAAAGTAAATTTCAGTGAATAGAGAAAATATGGATGAACACAGATTAAAGACTGAATTGTAAACATTCGTTACATAAAATCTGTGCTTCTTTTAGTACACATAGCAAATACAAAAAGTAATGATGCTCTGAGTTTTCACTGATATAACTGAAAAATTTAGCGATTTTGAGAGAAGTCTTTGTCCTTAAAATCACCTACCGTTGTTAGGGTCTGTGCCTAGACCCCCAACCCCCCAAATGACTGCATGGCGAAGGTCCAAAGGAATAAGACAAGCAGCATGATCTTTAGGGCTGCAGGAGGACTAAAACCCTGTACAGAATTCGTAACTAGCTGGCGGCTGACTGAACACTAGGCAGCTCATATTAATCAGAGCAAGCAAGGAGTTGAGTGGACAATGGAGGAGACCTGAGCAGGATCTTGGGCGGGGTTCAAGGACCCCTCAGAGCAACAGACGATGCTCATTGAGGAAAACAATCCAGAAAGTCTCCAGGTGGCCTCAGCTGTGGCCTGTCTTGCCCCCTGAGGTGTCTCCTCATTCTCAGTTCAGCCATGCTCTGGCCATGCCACAAGCCTGCACATGTATTCAGCTTCAACGGCTCCAACATACCATATTTTTTAATTAGATTATACAGTATCTATTATGTCACTTCTGAGAGAACTGTTTTAAAAAGCCAAATCAACCAGACATGGCGGCACTTGCCTATAATCCAGCACTCAGGAAGCTGAGGCACGAGGATCGCCGAGAGTTTGAGACCAGCCCAGAGTTCATAGTAAGTCCCAGGATATCCTGAACTACATAGAAAGACCCTGTCTCAAAAACAAAGAAAAAAATAAATAAATGAAAATTAAATTAAATTAAATAAATAAATAAATAAATAGCCAATTCCTAGACTATCAGAATATGGAAATCTTTCTAGAGTAGTGTTACTTGAATTGGAGTCCATGGACCAGTGCTGGTCCGTAAACAATTACTATTTCATAATGAGAAAAGCACAGAAACTAAGTGTATGGATTTTAAAATTTTTAAAGCACTATGTAAAAATAACTTTAAGGCTGATAAAACCAGTAATAAAAAGGTCAAGGCTGGTATTTCTAGCTTTTTCATCTCATTTTTCTACTAATCTGTCTTTATGGTGCTTTATAAAAGTTATCAGTTTGTGATTTATTGGAATTTGTTCAAAGCTCTGATCTAAAAGATAATTTGAAGAACATGTCACTAAAGATTCTTGTAATGCTGAAAGTAGCTAGCTATGAAGACAAACTATTTTACTTTGATGTCCTCCAATCTCCTTATTCTTCTTGATTTTCCCATACAAGTACACTATTATTTCATTTCTTTTTTTGTAAGTGTTCTTTTGATAGCCCTAAATGGACAGTAATCTCAATATACTTCATTGCCTAAAATTTGCCATCAGATCATCTGACTACTCAGAACCTGTAAAGCTACTTGATTTTCATCCAGATGTAGTTCTAACATATTCTTAGATTCATTTCTCATAAAAATGATATCAATTAATTGATGACCCAGTTAGAAGGGGGTCACTCAATCTTGAAATAGGAATGCTAGCATAAATTTGTAGAATTTCCTCATAAACCTGTAGAAATCCTAATGTAGTAACAGCTTATTTTTACAACCCCAGCCTCCACACCTAAAGAAATGGCCTGTTCATATCCTGAACTCATAGTTAAAAACCTATAATCTCTTAAATTCCACCAATCTACCTGTCCTACCCATCTTCCATTGAAGTATACTGACCCTCTGAAATCTTTTCTTACTTAAAAATTCCTTTGATTTTTTACATAAATATGTGATTATATACATAATATTTATAAAAACCTATAAATAGCAATTCTAAAAGATATTTCTTTATACAAAATATGATGAATGTTGTCTAAGGAAAAATTAAATAAATCCATAGCACTCTAAGAAATTATTCCACAAAGCCAATAAGTACATCATACTTTTAATTAAGATTTACATCATTCAAACTTTCAACTCTTCAGTAATTTGTAACATGAAAAAACTAAAAATAAAAGAGACTGAGAATTAAGTCAAAAAGTAATCAATGATAAACTTAAAATAACTACATGCAGTTGATTTCTGCCCCAGTTGCAACAAGGACATTTTATCCCTCCCTCAAACTCTTTAGATATCTACAAATTCTTCTCAAATTACCTACTGCTCTAAGATCTAATCCACCTCTGGCAAATTATCACACAGAAAATATTCCCATTTAGAACTATTGCTTTTCCTCAATCACTTTTGATACTAAATGAGTCATTTATCTTTTAGTCTCCTAAGAAATTTCTATCTAAATTCTACCCTGTAATTGCTTTCTTTTTATTAGATCATGTTTGCATTGCTTGTGGGGAGTTGATACATATCACATCTCTATTCCACTTTTCGTCCCCTTCCTTGCCATTCCCACCCCCATCTCTTGACCTGCTTTCCATTTGAGAAAGATCTAAAGTATCTCCCTAGTTCCCATTATCTTTTTTCTATTACCTTTTATTTTACTCTTTGTTTACAATTTGTATATCTCATATAAAATGTGATATTTACGCTTATGTATCTGATTTACTTCACTTAGTGTTATGGTTTCAAAATGCATCCATTTTCCTGCAAATGCCTCAGGTTTATCCCACTGAAGGGCAGAACAGTCCTCCACTGTACAAAAATACCACATTTTCTTTAGGCATCACTTGTTGATGGACATATATGTTGTTTGCAAGATTAAGCTATTATGAATTATGCTACTATCACCATAGGTATGTAAGTATCACTGTAATCCTAACAGGAGAATAACCGGTCAAATGGAACTTCTAGTTTCAGTTTTTGGAGGAATCTCCATACTAACTTTCACAGTGTTTATACATTCCCACCAACAGTGTGCAAGGGCTCCTTTTCTTCCCCACAGCCTTGTCAGCATTATTTGATTTCTTGATGATGGCCATTCTCTTTGGGCTAAAATAGAATCTCAGTATGGTTTTAATTTGCACTTCTCTAATGGTCAGTAATGCTGAGGATTTCTTCATGTATTTATTAGCCATTAGTAGTTTGTATGTGCAGTGTCTATTCATTTCACTTGCCCACTTTTTTACTGGATCTTTTATTTTGGGGTGTCTAATTATTTTAAGTTCTTTATATAGTCTAGATTAGCGGTGGAGAACCCATGGCACACGTTGTTTGTTTTTCTATTATGATAAAATGTGTTAACATATGAGTTGTTTTTTCTAAACTTAAACCTCAGCATGCATTTTTAATTGCAGTGTTGGCTCTTTGTGATAAATAAGGTTTGGGGTTGCGATTCAGGCACTCCCCTCTAAAAGGTTCACCACCACTGTTCCAGACGTTAGTCCTCTGAGGACTAGCTGGCAAAATTCTTTTTATTCTGTGGGCTGTCTTTTTCACTGTGTTTCTTTTGTTATGTTTCTTTTGTTATGAGGAAGCTTTTCATTTGATATGATTGCATTTTGTGTGTTTCTTTTGTTATGTTTCTTTTGTTATGAGGAAGCTTTATCATTTGATATGACTGCATTTGTTGATTCTCAAACTATATACTGCGCAGTCAAAATTCTGTTCATAAAGTCCTACCCTATGCCTATGACTTCAAGCATTTTACCTATTTCGTATTTCAGCAGGTTAAATATTTCTGTTCCCACATTTAATTCTTTGACCCATGTTGATGTTAGTTTAGTACACAGTGAGAGACATGGGTATAGATTCAATCTTCTGCGTGTTAACAGCCAGGTTTTCAAGCACTATTTATTAAAGAGGTTATCTTTCTTCCAGGGTATGTTTTTAGCCCCTTGGAAAATGATCAAACAGTTGTATGTGCCTAGAGTTGGTTCTTCATTCTCTATTCTATTCCATGATCTGTATGTCTGTTTTTGTGCCAGTACCATGCTGTTTTTATCACTGTAGCTTTGTGGTATAACCTGAAGGCCATGATTGAAATGTCTCCACTTTATTCTTACTAGCCTGGATTGTTTTTGTTATTCTGGGTCTCTTCTGGTTTCATGTAAATTTTAGGATTATTTTCTCCAGTTCCATAAACAATGCTGTTGATATTTTGACTGAAATTTTGATAAATCTATATAGCAATTTCAGAAATATAGTGATTTTGACTATATTCATCCTGCCTATCCAGGAACAGGGGCTAACTTTCTATTGTCTGATGTCCTCGTCAATTTCTTCTTTCACAGTAACGTAGCTTTTGGCAAGTTGGCACCATTTGTGGACTGCAGGGGAGAAGTACAAGAAGCCAACAAGAAGCCAACCCTTTCATGCTAGTTGGCACCATGCACAGGTTGCTGGGGACAGAACCAGATGCCAGCCCTTTCCTGTGAGTTGGCGCCATTCGTAGACTTCAGGGGAGGAGGACAAGAAGCCAAGCCCTCCCTGCAAGTCAGCACCATGCACAGGCTACTGGGGAGAGAACCAGATGCCAGCCCTTTCCAGTGTGCAGGCTGGAAGACAAGAAGAGTCACGCCCCTACCCCTATATTTCCTAGTTTTGTTTGGTTGGGTTTTATTCTGTTCTGTGTGGTTTGATTTTATTATATCTGATGGCATGGGAAGCTATTTCACAGATAACAAGATATATTATGGTAGCCATTTTGGATTTACTATTATCTTGTTTTGAAGTCCTTTGTTGTATTGTTTTGTTTTTATTGGTTTTATTCTGTCTTGTTTTGTTTGATTTTACTATGTCTGAAGGTATGGGAAGCTATTTTGAAGACAACAACAGGCATTATGGTAACCATTGTTGATTTTCTATTATCTTGTTTTGAAGTCCTGTGTCACACTGTTTTGTTTTGATTGGCTTTTTTCTGTCTTATTTTGCTTGCTTTTACTCTCTTTAAAATAAAAATTAAAAAGCCAGAATAATGTAGCTTTTGTTGTAAAGGTCTTTCACTGCCATAGTTAATTCCTAAGTATTTAATTTTACTTGATGCCATTATGAATAGTATTTTCTTTTATGAATGGTACTTTTGTTTCTCAGGTTCATTATTAGTGTACAGGAATACTACTGATTTTTGTGTGTTGATTTTGTATCTTGCTACATTACTGAATTTAGTTATTCTAAGAGTCTTCTGGTAGATTATTTTTTGGGTCATCTGTGTAAAAGATCATATCATCTGTCAATAATGAAAATTTTAATTCTTTCTTTCCTATACATATCTTTCTGATTTCTTTTCTTGTCTAATTGCTCTTGCTAAAGTTTTGAATACTATATTGAACAGGAGTAGTAATAGCAAATATTCTTGTTCTGCTCCTAATTTTAGAGAGACAGCTTTCAGTTTTTCAGTTTTTTCCCCATCTAATATGATGCTAGGAGTAGGTTTATTATAAGTGGGTTTTATCAGGTTGAGGTAAGGTCTTGGAGGACCTATTTCCTTCCATGTTATTATGAAAAGATGTTGGATTTGTCAAAGGTTTTTTCTGCACCTACTGAGATGATCATGTAATTTTTGTCCTTGCTCTTATTTATGTGATAGATTACACTTGCTAATTTGAGTATGTTGAACCATCCTGCATCACAAGAATGATTTGTTGTGTTGTTTCCCAATATCTTGAGGATTTTTGCATCTGTATCACTAAAAAGATTAGTGTATACTTCTCACTTTTGGTTGGATCCTTCTCTGGTTCTGCAATTAGGGTAATGCTATATACCAGGAATGACTTGGGAGTTCTCCTTCCCTTTGAACTTCATCACACAATTTGAGGAGTATTGATGTTAGATCTACCTTGAAGTTTTTATTGAATTCAGCAATGAATAATCTATCTGCACCCGGGCTTCTCTGATGCAGTAGGTTTTTTTACTGCTTCAATTCTATTGCCTCTTGTTGGATTATTCAGGTTTTTAAATCTTCTTGGTTCAGCTTTGATAATTCATATATGTCTGTGAAATGATTTATTTTAAATTCTCCAATTTATTGGCAAACAGGTTTTTGAGGTAGTTGTTATCAATCTTTTTTATTTGAGCAATGGCCATTGTAATTTCACCTTTTCCATTTCTAATGCATTGATTTGGGCCTTCACACTTTTTGGTTAAGAGTTTATCTATTTTTTTCTTAATATTAAAAACCAACTGCTGAGCCAGGTGTGGTGGCGCACTCCTATAATCCCCAGCACTTGGTAGGAGGATCGTTGCAAGTTGAAAACCAGCCTGGGCTGCAAAGTGAGCCTAAGGATAGCCTGAACCACACAGTGAGACCCTGTCTCAAAACAGACCCAAAAAAACAAACAAACAAACAAAAAAAACTCCTGTATTGATCCTTTTCTTTTTAATTGATTCTTTGCCTTGGTTTTTTAGGGTTGTTGTTGTTATTATTTAGGGGAAGTTTTGAGGGGATGATTTGTTTGTTTTTCTTTCTTTGGTCTCAGTTTCATTGATTTTCTTTCTCCAATTTTTATAATTTCCTTCCTTGTACTAGATTTGGATTTGGATTATTTCCATTTTTCTACCTACATGAAGGGCATGGTTAGATTTAAAATTCCCTCTGTTATTGTTATGTGGGTATCCGCAGCTATAAATGTTTCTCTAAAGACTGTTCTCTTCATGTTGATATACTGTGGTATGTTGTAGTGCTTAGTTCTAGAAATTGTCTTGTTTCTTCCTTGATTACTTCTGTGAGCTATTTTTATTTAAGCATATATAGTTTAGTTTCAAAGCATTTATATAATGTCTGGGTGGTGGTAGTTGTTTTCCAGTTTCATTGCACTATGGTCTGATAATATGCATGGGATAATTTCAATTCTTTTATGTATTTACACTTGCTTTATTGGCTATGTTTTGGCAAAAGTTCCACTAGCTTCTGAGAAGAATTTGCATTCTTTGTTGGGTGGAACACTTCACAAATATCTATTAAGTCCATTTGTTCAAAGGTTTTGTTCATCTCTGATATTTCCTTTTGATTTTTTTGTCTGGTTGATCGATCTGTGATAGTGAAGTATTGGGACCCCACTATATTTGTTTACCTGGTATTTCAGGTCCAGTAATACTTGCTTTATGAAGTTGGTTCATACATGTAATTATTATTGCTTCCTGCTGGACTGTTCCCTACAACAATATGTGACAGTATTTTCCTCTTTTGGTTAGTTTTGGTTTGAAGTCCACTTTGTCTGAGAATAGGACAGTTATTCCTGCTTTTGGGGGAGGGTTCCCTCTGAATAGAATATTGTTTTCCACTCTTTGATTTTTAATCAATGAGTTTCTTTTTGAGTTACATGTAGTTGTTGTATAGAGCACGTCTTTGGATTTTGTTTTGTGATCTATTTTGCCAGCATGTGTCTTTTGATTAGGGAATGGAGATTACTTACATTGAAAATTATTATCAATTGGTACTGAGTTCTGTCATTGACTGTTTTCCTGGTGCTGACTCCGTATGTTTCCCTTCTACTTAACTGCTCACTCTTACCTTCTTTTTTTTTTCTGAAGAGGGTAAAATTAAACACAACAAAATAGAACAAAATAGAACACAAGAAAGCAACATAAGAGACATAAACTTCAAAGCAAGACAATCAGAGATCTTTACTATCTTATCATATTGTCTCGTTTTCTTCCAAATAGTTGTCCATATCTTCACATACAGAGAAGTCACACAAAACAACATAGTGTGAACTGATCTGAACAGGATGAGGAAGGTGTTTTAGGCCTTCAAGACCAGACAATAGGGAAGCCCAGAATGGCTGTCATAGTGTCTCTCATTCTCTTCAAAACAGCTGTCCATACCTTCACGTATGTTGAAATTAAACAAAACAAAACAGGCTAAAATCACTCTGAACAAATAATGATAGTATTGCTGGATTTCACATCATGATGCTATGGAATCAGCACTGGTTACTGTAGTGTCCTTTTTCTTCAAAGTAGTTGTTCATTTCATCATGTGTTGTATAATTAGTTCTCATAAACTGTTTATAAGCTCTACACATGCATGAGTCTCTACATGTATATCTGTCCTTTCTGTATTAGAGGGAAAAACAAAACAAAGCAAGACAAAACAAATTCCTAGAAAAACATGAAATGAAAAAGTCATATAAAACCGCAATAGAAGGTGATCTACAATTGTTACTATGATGTCTCAGCAGTATATAACAATATTAACAAAAACAAAACATCGGAGACATTATAAGACTTCCAAAACAGGTAATAATCAAACCAGAATGGGTATCCCAGTGAATCTTGTCATCTTCAGTGTAGTTGCCTATACTTTTAGACTTGATACTATCAACATAACAGATTCGAATAAAATCAGTCAATATAAAACAGCAATCTAACAAAGATTCATATAAGATCAGTCATAATAAGACAGTGTAAGTTATACAGGGCTTCAGCCTAAGTTAACAGGAAATTAAGGATGATTACTATAATATATCCTGCTATTTGGGGGATAGCTGTCTGTGCCCTCAAATCTAGTGCAAGTAGACAAACTGGAACAGAATATAATCCATCTAAACAGAGTGGTGAGAATAACATAGATTTTAAATCCTGTTACACTATTAACAATATCCTCTGCCTTCCTTTTTTTGATAATCCCTCCCCTTTCACTACCACAGCACTGCACATTTTGGGTCCTACTAACTCCCTCAGTTTTTAGATTGGGGGAGCCACCTGCTCTTTACGCTAACTGGTTCTGAACCTTCTGACTCCTGGGCTTGATCTTGAGTTGTATTGCTTTACCTATAAAAGCCTCAAGGTTTTCCTTCATTATAGCTGATAATTCTCTACTGCACAAAAGTATCATGTCTTTTCAACCTATCTGCAGGTGCTCGTCAAGCTGCCCCTATTTTTCTCTGGTTCCCTGTCACATAGAGCATTGTTTTCTCATATTTGACTTTCTGTCCATAAACCTTCTTTCAGGTTAATTATGTTTCTAATACAGAGCATCTCGATGGACCCTATCTCCTGATCTACTCTGCCTGTGTTTCTTTTTGTTAGTGTATCAAGGCCATCTATGTTAGAGATTATAGACAACCTTCTCTGTTTCATCTCTGCTATGCTATTTTTCTGTCGTTAGTTGTCTGCTTTTTCCCTTCATTCTACTGTCTGCCCCATTCACTGAGGTCTCTCTGTCACTGTTCCTGAAACCGTGGTGGGCTTTTTTTCTCTCTCTCTCTAGAATGTCCGTCAGTATTTTTTGTAGGGTTGGATTGGTGGTCACAAACTCCCCCAGTTCCTTCTTGTAAATTTTTTTAAGCACACAACATCAGCTCTGAGAGGTTATGCAGTTCATTCAGAGTTATTTAGTTGGGCTAGGAAAAGATAGGAATTACTTATTAATTCTGTACAGAATACATTTCCCAGTATTCTCCATTTGTGAAACATTGTTGGGTATGAATACTTAAAACCCTGACCAGTTGCATAGCATACTCCTATGAGCAAGCAGGTCCACCCTGGGGTGGCTACAGCAAGGTATAGAAAACTGACTGGCTGGATTCCAACACTACAGAGCTTGGAAAACAACCACTCTTTCAAAAACACAGGAAGGTTTTCACTGATTCAACTATTTATTTATTTACTTACTTACTTAGTATCTTTAGCCTTCCTTCATTGGGACTTTTGGGGGACTCTGATTTCTTTTTCTCCAACTTTCTCCCCCTTTAACTTATTTTCTTTACACCTTACAGCTTTTTTTCTATTATCTTTTATTTTATGTAATTTGCTGGTTTTTGCTTGTTTGTTCTTTCCTGTAACTGTTCTCTAACACTAGCAATGTCCTTTTATCCCTCAACAGTATCCCCTTCTTTTCATATCCAACTGATTAACTTCTCAAATTCTGCTTTTTTCATTCTCTGGTTCCTCAGCCTTCTACTATTAACAGCGTAACTATTAAGCTTTATGAATCTCTAGAGAGCTAGTTAGAGTTACACTGTTGCTTTTGGTTGTTCTATTGTTATTAGAGGTACAGCTGTTCCATTTAATGAATATTTACTGTAAGTCAGTATCAGTAGGGCAATACCTGGTATGTCTTAATGTTCCTACTACAATGTAGATCTCTCTCTCTCTCTCTCTCTCTTTTTTTTTTTTTTTTTTTTTTTTTGGTCTTTTTGAGACAGGGTCTCACTATGCAGTCCAGGCTGGCCTTGGGCTCACTTTGTAGCCCAGGCTGGTCTCGAACTTGCAGTGATTCTTCTGCCTCAGCCTCCCGAGTACTGGGATTACAGGAGTGCGCTGCCATGTCCGGCTTTTTTTTTTTTTTTCTGTCTTTTTGAGTAGATCTCTTTTCTGTGCTTAAGGATGGTGCATTATTGGTTTTTAGGGTTTGTCAATACTCAGTTTTTATTTGACACTATAATTGATGCTGATTTTGTTATAACCAAGGTGATATAGCTGTTGCTGTAAACTGGTTTTCTTGGGATCCAATGTTTGCATTCCATTATGGTCATTAACAATACAGATATTTCTTATTTAATAACCTATCTGTTTAATGACTGTTCAGACTTACAAACAAGTGCTCAAGCTTCTAACCTACATTTGGGCTTATGGTGCAGGAACGTCACCAACAGTGCAGCTTTATGGTGGCTTCTTCTATAGTATAGTGCCATTAATTCTGGTCCTTATTAGGATCTTCTCATACAGTACTGTACAGGACTGTGGTTTTATATTCTGTTACACATTACAGTACTGTAATTTTTCTTCCACAGTGGGACTTCCTATACAGTACTGTAGTTTTACATCATGTGATACATTACAGTACTGCATGTAAGAGTTATACAAATACAAGCAAAATCATCAAGTTGGGAGTTTCCTTTGACTATTTCTTTGTTCTGAATAATACAATATACATACTATATACACTTTGTTACTTAGCGACCATTCATTTAAAAACCTAGTTGCAGGAATAGAACCTGACTGTTAAAGGAGGATATCTATAATGTGACCCATTCCTGGAGAACTGGTTACTGGGCCAAATATAATTTAACCTCTCCTCCCAAATAAACAGAGGTGGTTGGATCCTGAGATAAGAGGCGAAGGCCAATAGTTAGCGACGCCCAGGGTACACAACTGAGAAGTAGACATTAAGAACAAATCATTACAGTCCATACTACAAACAAATCCATACAGGCAGCCTGCCAGCCTAACACAAAAACCAACCAACCAACCAACTACCACCACCACTGGCAACAACAACAATAAAATGGAAACAAGAAGACGAGCTAGCAAAATGCCTCCAAACAACTCTCGCAAAACTGATCCATTGGGCATTAAAAGGGAGAAAACCAAAAGCCACACACCTGCCTTACCCAAAATGATATAAGGGAGTTAGTAAAAGAGATCAACAAGGCATTTGGCAAGCTCACAGAAGATATAACAGATATTGGGCCAAATAATCAGCAAGTTTACAGAAGACCCTAATAAAAAGCTAGCAGAGTTAAACAAAATGATATGAGACATAAATGGCCAGCATAGAAATGAATCAAGGTCCATAAAAAGGCTCCAAATAGATATTCAGAAGTGACTATTATGACAATAGGACGTCAGGATTAAAAAATCAGGGCTGTAATCAGTGACTGAGTAATGAGAGTTACCTTACAACAACAGATTGTGAAAAATGGATCCAGTGGCTCCTAGATGATGCAAAGAGGACCAAGATTAATTAGTATTCATGAAAAATCAGAAGACAGAACATATGTCATAAAAAGCCTGTTTACTGAAATAATAGTAGAAAACTTTCCAAATGAAGGAAAAGAACTTACACAGATAAACAAGACATACGGAAACCCAAATGGTCACAATCAGTAAAGAACCTTTTCATGCCATATCATAGTCAAAATTGCAGAAGTTCAACATAAAAACAGAATATTAAATGCTGTTAGAGAAATCACTTATAAAGGAAGACCCATCAGAATTATAGCAGACTTCTTAATATAAACTGTAAAAGCCAGGAGAGCTTGGAATGAAGTGTTTCAAGCCCTAAAAGTATACAATTTTTCCAACCAGGATGATATATCCTGCAAAACTAGCATTCAGAATTGATAGAGAAATAAGGTACTTTCATAATAAAGAGCAACTAGAGAAATTCATGATCACCAAATCAGTATTCCAAAATATCCTGAAGGAAATCTTTGAAAGAGACAATAAAGCTAACAATGACGAAAGATCTAATAGAACGAATACAGAAGGTAGAGTGAGGAGGAGCTAAAGATGGCAGACCGATAAGCAGCAGGATATGGAGCCTCTCTGAGAGAGACAGCTCAGATGCCAGAATAAAACATTCTGGAGAGATCTGGACAGAGGGAGATGGATTCTTTCAACCCAGGAAGAAACTTAAGGGAAAAGAGCTGCTCAAATACACAGTCCCAGGGCTAACATTACGGAAGCTAAGATCGGCAGTCACGGCACTCTCACCGAGCCGCCTGAATTTGTGCAGCCAAGTCTGGCCTGAGCGCCCAAACCTGTGCTGATGCGACTGGCCTGAGTCGCCCCACGCGTGGAGCTGAGCCACCCTGCGTGTGACTTGCCTGGGGCCGCGTGAACTTGCACCACAGCTGTGCTGAAGTCTGAGGTCAGGGAGCCCAACAGAGAACGAAGCCAGAGAGGGACCTGCATTAACCCTGCGGTGAGTGCTGGGAATAAGACCCTCCCACAGGAAAGGGGAGACCAACTGGACGACATGTTGGAGTCGGGCAGGATGGGCCAAACTGGGGACAGCAGTGACTTTAGTTGGTTGCTCCCCTCCCAGAGCAGATTGATGGGTCTGCTTGACCTGGGGCACACCCCTGACCGGGACCCAAAAAGTT
Organism: Dolichotis patagonum; assembly: GCA_004027295.1. NCBI lineage: Eukaryota > Metazoa > Chordata > Mammalia > Rodentia > Caviidae > Dolichotis > Dolichotis patagonum. Next base: position 110,974 of record PVJX010001595.1, on the reverse strand, counting down.
GTCCCAAACCGATTTCCTACACTCAGCATAAACTGATGCAGTGAAGGCCCCTGAAGGTTGGCTGGCCTGGAGGGGAGGGGCCAGCATAAGCCACCCCTGCCTGCACCTTAGTGACTGACAGGGGACTGGAGAGGGCAGAAACACCTAGCCAGCATGCTTCAGAAGAGCTGTAACCAACAGGGAAAGGAGCTGCGAACTCCACCGTACACTTGTATGGAAGGAACCAAAAACATGACAAGAGAAAGAAATAAGAAAAACCTCCCAGCCCCCAACCCTGAGAATATTGATCCCGGAGAGGAAAATACAAAAGAGATTGAGGGCAGCAAACATGCAACATCAAACACAGCATCAGCGGACATAAAGACATATCTTTGAGACCTTGTAGATGAGCTCAAAACTGAAATATTAATTCAAGTTAAGCAAGATATAACTAGATTAATAAAAGAAATGCTAAGCACCTCTCAAGAAGACACAGACGGAAGAATGGAGGAACACAAAAGAAGGAGAGAAACGCTCAATGAAGAATATAAAGAAAACCTAGAATACATGAAGCAGGTTCAAAGAGATTACCAGGAAACTAAAAACTCCATTGAAAGCTGGCAAAACTGCTTGAAAGAAACTAAGGACAGACTATCAAAACTTGAAGACAGGTTTGCAATGTGTAATCATGAAAGGAAAGGTCTTTTAAAAATAACAAGGAAACAGGCAGTAACAATACAAAGGCTAGAAGACGACAGGAGGATCTATAACCTAAAACTAAAGCATGTGAATGAAGAAGCAGGAGTCAAAACAAAGGAATTACAAGGCTATTCACAGAAATAATTAAGGAAAACTTCCCAAACATAGAAAAAGAAAATGATATGCAGACATATGAAGCATACAGAACTCCAGCCACCTACAACCAAAACAGAGCTACTCCCAGACACATAATAATCAAGATCCCAGAAATTCAATATAAGAACAGAATATTAAATGCTATCAGAGAAAAGAAACAGATCACCTATAAAGGAAAACCCATCAAAATCACAGCAGACTTCTCGACACAGACCATCAGGTCAAGAAGAGCTTGGAGTGAAGTAATCCAATCCCTGAAAGAAAATAACCTCCAGCCCAGATTGATGTACCCTGCAAAACCGTCTCTAGAAATTAATGGAGAAACAAGATGCTTCCATGAAAAGAGGAACTGGGGGAATTTGTGACCACCAGTCCAACCCTACAAAAAATACTGAAGGACATTCTAGAGAAAGAAAAAAAAATACCAGGATTTCAGGAACAGTGGCAGAGAGGCCTCAGTGAATGGGACAGAGAGTGGAATGAAGCAGACAAGTAGACAACCAATGGCAGAAAAATAACATAGCAGAGATGAGGCAGAGAAGGTTGGCTGTAATCTCTAACATAGATGGCCTTGATATACTAACAAAAAGAAACACAGGCAGAGTAGATCAGGAGGTAGGGTCCATCGAGATGCTCTGTATAGGAAATATAATCAACCTGAAAAAGGGTTTATGGACTGACAGTCAAATATGAGAAAACAATGCTCTATGTGACAGAGAACCAGAAAGAAATAGGGGTAGGTTGTCCAGCAGCTGCAGATAGGTTGGAAAGACATGACACTTTTGTGCAGTAGAGAACTACTCAGCTATAAGGAAGGAAAACTTTGAGGCTTTTGTAGGTAAAGGAATACAACTTAAGATCAAGCTAAGGGGTAAAAAGGTTCAGAACCACTTAGGTAAATAGCAGGTTGCCTCCCTAATCTAAAAACTAAAGGAGTTAGTGGGATACAAAATGTGCAGTGCACCCTGTGGGAGTGAAAGGGGAGGAATTGTCTAAAAAGGGAAGGCAGAGGACACTGTTAATATTGTATCATGATTTAAAATCCACATTGTTCTCATCACTCTGTTTAGTTTGGTTATATTCTGTTCCAGTTTATCTACTTGTACTAGATTTGAGGGCACAGACAGCTATTCCAAAAATAGCAGGATATACTACGGTAACCATTCTTAATTTCCTATTAACTTAATCTGAAGCCTTGTATTACTTACACTGTCTTATGATGACTGATCTTATTTGAATCTGCTTTGTTAGATCGCTGTCTTGTCTTGACTGATTTTATTCGAATCTGTTATGTTTGATAGTATCAAGTCTGAGAGTATAAGCAACTACTCTGAAGACAATAAGATTCACTAGGATATCCATTCTGGTTTGACTATTACCTGCTTTTTAAGTCCTATAATATCTCCAATGTTTTATCTTTATTGATATTGTTCTGTACTGCTATGTTCAATTTTACTATGCCTGATGATATAAACAATTCTATTGAAGATAATAAGAAACATCATAGTAACCATTGTAGATCACCTTGTATTGTGGTTTTAATCATGTGCTATGTCCATCCTTTTCTTTTGAATGACCCTGTTTTGTTTTCTTTCTCATTTGATTTTGTTCTTTTCAAAATAAAATTTAAAAAAATTTGAAAGAGAATATTTAACTTCACAGATTTATTGAGTGCAAAGAAAGCCTTATAAAAAGAATTTTATACTACTGAAAAAAATGCTAAATTCATTTATTAGACAGTGAATCTATTTAAAGCTCTGAATTCATTGTTGGCCTTGGTCAGTATCCACTATCAAATTCAAAGTAAAATAAATTCTGTATTATTTCTAAAGGTTTATTAAAAGTTTCATCACTTCTACAATTATACTTTATAATTACATATACATTCCTAATGATAAACCTACACTGGAAAGAGTACAAGACATGCATGTATCTCAGGGGATACACTCCAAGACACCCAGTAGATGCCTGATCCTACCAAACCCTACCTTTACTATTACACATACACAATCATAATGAAGTTTAATTTATAAATCAGCCACAGTAAAATATTAACAATAACTAATAATAGAATAGAATAATAATAACAATACACTGTACTAAAAGTCATAGAAATGTGGTCATGCTCTCAAGTCAAGAAAAACATTGTCTTTGAACCACAGTTGACTTCAGGTAACTGAAACCACAGAAAGAAAAAAATGCAGAGGAGGAGGGACTACTATGTAAGGATTACATGCAATAATATCTTTTGAATTACTTATAATGATAACATTATTAATGATAACAGCTATTATATTATTGTCTTACTGCTGAACATAAAGTTGCTTGAGTTAGCCCATGTGCTAGTACCATAGTTATAACAATATAATTATGTTGTGGGTCAGCAATCATCAAGTAAAAGGCTTCTACGCCCAGAAAAGCAGACACGTCAGTAAATGGCTCTCCTCTTCCTTTAAAGGAGGTGCTAATAATATAAAGGTCTGGCTCAATTTCAGCACTGCTTTTTCTAACCTTTAAGTAGAAGAAAAAATAGAATGGTAAAAGAAGAAAAAAATAGAATGCTAAGAGAGCCTACAGTAGTAATTTCAACTTCTCAGAAGCCAAACTAACCAAATAAAGAATATATCAAATACCTTCAACTTCATCAAAAGTGAAAATTTTGTGCTTCAAAGGACATTATCAACTAAGTAAAAACATAACCCATAGAATGGGAGAGGATGTTTGCAAATCACATATCTATCTGATAAGAGATTAATATCTAAAATCCATAAAGAAAATCTAAAACTTGGTAACAAAAAACAATTTTTAAGTGATGTAGATAGGGTCTGAATAGACATTTCTCCAAAGTTGAACAAATAGCCAAGAAGCATATAAAAAGATGTTCAACCTCACTAGTCTTTTTTTTTGGGGGGGGGGGGTGGATCAAACTCACAATCTAGCATTTGCCAGGCAGGTGCTTATGCCACTGAGCTAAATCCTCAGCCCCATCAACCTCTCTAGTTCTTAAATGCAAACTAAAACCACAGAGATACCACTTCACATAATTAAGATGGCTACTACCAAAAAGAAACAAACAACAAAAATAGAAAATAACAAGTGCTGATCCTCCTGAGGATATGGAAAAATCAGAATCTTTGTGGATTTATGGTGAGATGGCAAAATGGTACACCTATTGTACAAAAAGAGCATAGTGATTCTGCAAAAACTTAGACACAGAACTACTATATGATCCAGCAATTCTACTTCTGGGTATATATACCTGAAATACACCGAAAACAGGTTCAGATATTTGTATAGCCTCATTAACAACAGTATAATTCACAATACCCAAAAGGTAGATGCAATAGATATCCAACAAAAGGTGACTAAACAAACAAAATCTGCTATAAATTCATAATGGAATAATAATCAAAAGGAAGAAAGTCCTGTTACATACTACAATTTGGATGAACCTTGAAGATACTGTGCAAAGCGAAGTAAGGTAGTCACAAAAAGCCAAGCATAGCATAATTTCACTTACATATAGGTACCCAAACTAGTCAAATTCATAAAAGCAGAAAATGGAAGGGTGGTTGCCAGTGGCTGAGTAAAGGGAAGAACAGGGAGTCAGTGTTCAACAGGAGTGACTTGCTTTGCGCGATGAAGTTTCAGATGTCTGTACAAAATGGCTCAGGCCTATAATTTAGCATTCTCGGAGAGCAAGGCAGAAGAATTCCAAGTCTGAGCTATCCTGAATAACTTAGTGACTTTGCAAGACCACATCTTAAAATTTTACAAAAGGGCTAAAGATGCAACTTAGAGTAAAGGTCTTGAGTTCCAGCCTCAATACTGTCAAAAAAAAAAAAAAAAAAAAAAAAACAGCTTTGGATATATAGAATGTCTCTATGCTACATTTACAAACCTATATAATGCCACAGAGGTATAAATTTTAAAATGGTTAAAATGGTAATCTGTGTTATGTATACTTTACCACATAAAAAAGAGATGTTAGGCTCAAAACTGAATCTATATGTTAAAGATTTTCTGAACCACAAAAAATTTAAAAATAATGCTTTTTAACTGAAAAGTCCATACATGAAAAAAAATCATTCTGAGGACATTATACCTACTTAAAAGTAAAATATCAAAATGTCCTACATAACTTCCACCTGATTCAAGATTTGTTACTCATAATTTGGCAAGAGCAAAGGTTGAGATTAAAAAAAAAAAAAAAAACTTTTACAGAACACAAAAAAGGATATTTACTTCAAAAAGTCAGAAGCACCAAGGTCAGAAGAATAAACTTAACTTTCATAACATGTTATGAAAAAAGATAACCAAATTACTCAGGAAATGTGACCCTGAGAAAGATTATAAACTATTTCTTAAGCAATATGGCAAGAAGCAAAAGCAAGATTATTCAAACAATATAGAAGTTAAAAGGGGGCTATTCTGCCTTTCTACATAGGTATAAGGCTCCTTTGAACCTCTAAGTGATGGTGCAGAAATGATTAATTTGGAGCCTTAAAACAAATTTATGGGTATGAAAACACATACCAAAAGACCCTCACCTATTTTCTCAATGCAAGGAACTTGGCAAATTTTTCAGCTTAATAAAATAAAAACTAGTGAAAAAATATTACCTTAAAATTATACACAATAGAGGGGACAAAAGACAACAGCAGGATTGATTTTGTTGTTGCTCCTTGAACAATGTGAAGTAAAGTCTAGCTGAGATGAATCTCCTGGTCCTCTTTACACATCAGGGGAGCTACTTCCCGTCACCTCGGCCCCTATCAAAATGAACTCACAGTGAAATGAAGTCAGTGCAAGACATAAAAAGCCCAAGCTTTATAACCACTTAACTCTAAAGACCCAATTTATCCCCATACTTACTATCCAGACTCTGGACTTCTAGCAGAAATTCCTAAGCTCAGTGACCACAGAGTTCACTTGTTCAAGGACATTGCCACTACTCTAAATCATAAGTATAGAACAGGATATTAAAAGACATGTGACTGTGGCCCTGAAGCAAGGCCAGCAGATTGCTGTAGTTGCTGGTTTCAAACAGGAGCCTAAAGAGAATTCTTTCTGTGGTCTGTTGGCCATTTCAGAACTTTGGAAATGGGAATGGTCAATTCATCAGAAAGAAATAGCAGGTGGGTATGGCGGACTTCGGGGGGCTTGCAGGGGAGACACTCTGGCACCTTCGGACTTGTACAGTGCGGGTGACTCCGGGTACCTGGAGAACAAGGAGCTCCTTCCCTCTCTGGGGGGTGGCTGAGTGTGTGGCAGACTTTCGGTGGCCCAAAGGAGAGAGACCCTGGCATGTCGGGACCTGCACGGTATGGCTGACTCAAGGTGCCAGAACAAGGAACTCCTCCCCTCTCCGGGGGGCGGCTGTGATTCTGCCTGTGTGTGGACTGAGAATCAGACATCTCACGTCATCCTGTCCCCCGCCCTGTGTCCCCCCTCCCCCTCCCCCCTGCTTAGCAGGTGGGAGCCAGTGAACTACACATCTTGTGAAAAGATTGGCTATGTTACTTAGTATGAGCTCTCCATATGCAAAGATACAGACAACCATTTGAAAAAAAACAAGAGACAATACAACAGATAGTGACGATCTCTGGTTGTCTAGCTTTGAAATTTATGCTTTGTTATGTCCCATTCTGTTTTGTTTTGTTTAATTTTACCCCCTTTTAAAATAAAATTTAAAAAAAAAGACATGTGACTACACTCTGAGATGTAAAACCTCCATAAACAGTTAATTTACAATGATTTTATTACTCTACATACTATTATAACCAGAAGACTAGACAGGCAGCTACCCGAGATAAATATATAAGGGAAGAAAGGATTATGGGCTGGAACATGAGGAATAAGGGGCAGCCTATACTTCTTCTGGTTAAAAATGTCCAAGGAAAAGTTTCTGACGTGCATACAGTAAAACCATTTGACATATGAGCACTATACGTGCCAAGTTACCAGATGCTTATGGTACCTAGGAACACACCCTGAGCTCTAGCCAATATTCTGCCCTGTAACATCTACAACAGCCCACACACTCCTCGTTCTACTAGAACTCAACAGGTGCCACTTACACCATCAGCCTCAGGCAGAACCCTCACCCCAGTCTGCACAGTGGAAGCAGGGCTTGGCTGGCAGGCTAGGCGGCACCGCATAGCTGGATGCACGGTTCATTCACTCTCTTGCAGGCAGACAAACCAGGACAGCCCTGGAACAGGTGAGCACGGTATTCTAAGGGTGAAGATGGACCGCAAGGCCTCTCCGTGCCTAGACTCAGAAGTCACACACCACATATCACATCTCACTGGTAAGAGCAAGTCAGCAAACTTGTTCAGACACAAGAAATGAGGAAACAGACTAACTCTTAATGAACAGAGTGACAAAGTTACAAAGGACAGTAGATAAAGCACAGTAGATAAAGTTATGATAACAACTCAGCAAAGCTACTGCTTATATAGAATGAAAAAAAAAGAGGCTTTGCATGCACGCACACACACAAAAAAAATACCTTTAGAAGGAAATAAAAAAGAATGGTTAAAAGGGGGTGGCCTCCCAACAGAGTGAAGAGACAACCTACAGCGTGGGAGAAAATGTTTGCCAGCTGCTCCTCAGACAAAGGATTACTATGGAGAACACATAAAGAACTAAAAAAAGTCAGTCTTCCCAGATTTAAAGACCCAATCTAAAAATGGGCACCTGACATGAATACACACTTCTCAGAAGTACAAACAACAAATAAATATGTGAAAATGTTCAACATCACTGGTCATTTGAGAGATGCAAATTAAAACAACATTGAGATTCCACCTCACCCCAGACAGAATGGCTAATATCAAGAAATCAACCAATAGCAGGGGCTGTGGTAAAAAGGAACCCTTCTCCACTGTTGGTGGGAATGCAGACTGGTGCAGGCACTGTGGAAATCAGTGTGGAAATTTCTCAAAAAACTAGGACAAAAAAAAAAAACTAGGACTAGAGGTTCCATTCAACCCAGCTATTCCCCTTCTGGGTATCTTCCCAAAAGAATTAAAAACAGCAAACCACAGTGATATAAGTGCACCCATGTTTACAGCAGCAGTTTGTAATAGCCAGATCTTGGAAACAACCTAAATGCCATTGACTGAGGGATAGATAAAAAAGATGTGGTATTTTTATACAATGGAGTACTACTCAGCCATAAAGAAGGATAGACTGGACACTTTTATAAGTAAGTGGATGCAACTTGGGAACACACTCATCAATTAAATAATTAAGACATGTTTCATTAATGTGACAAGCTGAAAGAAAAAATATATGTGTCTGTATATGTATATTAAAAATAGTTAAGATATTTATACTACTGATTTCTCTGAGTTTGCTGTAGAGAAAGACTTGTACTGGCGTAGTCTGGACAACTGAATGCAGATGTCTTGTGCTCTGGGTGAATGATTTGGGGATGACAATGTGCAATGTAGGTACCATTGTTATCCCATTTGACGTCCTTTAAATTTTTATTGTAATGTTTTTCTTCTTCTTCTTCTTTTTATCTATGAATAAAATAGACTTGAACAAAAAAAAAGAGTGGTGGCTTCTAGACAGGAGAATTAAAGAAGAGGAGTAGGTGGGAGAGTCACGGTCTACTTCTCACCTTCTAAAAATTTCCTAATGTGTACTATATATTACCTGTATATTACTGCTTCAGAAATGAAAAGTTAATGTCATTCATATTAAATAAGTTAATTGATATAATTAAGAGAGTGAAAAGTGGGAGGGAACATGTATTTATGAATTCTAATATAAGTATGTACAGTACACTAATATATTAAGCATATCAAAACCCTTAAAACGTACATACTCTTTGGTCCAATACCTGGAATTTTCCTGATGCACTGGAATACATACATCCATAGGGCACATTTTATTTTATAGCCCAGAGAATAACCAACAAATAAATCAGGTAGTCACCCAATAAAAACACCTAGTTGCTACCTAATCACACTACAGAGAAGCTCAGTAGTTGACAACCCAACCATGTTTGAAGGTCTTCAACTTCACGTTGCAGAGCCCCATTCTTGGGTAAATGCGGTAACCAAAATTCATTGGTTTGAGGAAAAGTTATCAACACAGACAGAGAACAGAAAAGAGACAACATACAGAAGACTCTTTTAAATGGTAATTAATATCCCCACAGAAATAAAAGATACTATATCCATGAAACTAGAACAATGCTTTTTAGACTTGGTGTTACAAATCAAGGCCTCCAAAATTCAAAGGGAAGATAATTTACAATCTAGACTTTTGTACCTATCCAAATAATCAAATTTAAAAATATTTTCAGGTTCTCAAGAACCAGAAAAATTTCTCTTTTTTTCTTTCTTGGGATGTTATGGAAGTACATCCGCCAACAAAGCGAGAGGGCAAAACATGGTAAGATATGAAATTAAATTCAAGAAAGGACAAAGAGATGACCAAAAATGATAATAATATGGTAGACCCAGAGGGTAATCAATCCAAATTAAAAGGCTTCCTTTACCATTCTTCTCTACTTCGGAACTGGCATAAGTATCAATCCATTAAAAAATAACTAAAAAAAAAAACAAAAAAAAAACTAAAAAACAGAAAGTCTTTCATTCGTGATTCCCTGTTAGACCCCAAATTCAATATCCTCATCATTTTATTGGCTAAGTAGCTAACAATCTATTTATTTCTATTTCTATTTCTATTTCTATTTCTATTTCTATTTCTATTTCTATTTCTATTTCCATTGCCACTACCATATACTAAGTTTCCATCATTTCCCTTCTGGTCTATTGCAATGGCCAGTTAACTAATTATATTGTACCCTGTGCGAGATATTTTTCATGAAACTACAGGTGATTTTATTTTTAAACTTAAAAAAGATCACTCCTACTACTACTTAAAATCTTTCAAAAGTTTCTCAATAGGCTCAGTATAATCTGGCCCCTGACTACCTCTAGAATTCCCATTTTTCTCTCTCTCTATTTCCCTCCCTCCCTCTCCATTCCAACCACAGTGGCTTTGCCAATCCTTGAACACACAAAGCTTCAACCTTAGTATTTCCTTTTTCACAATGAATTACCCTCATCTTTCATGACTCAACCTTAAAGTCATCTCAGTAAGGGTTTTCCTGACCATCAATTCTCAATTAGCCCCTCACCAAGCCAGTTTTTCTTCATGTCATTTCCTCAGTGAATTAAAAACACGGTTTTGTTAACTGAGTTATGATAGGTTTCCTGATGAAACACCATATAACTATTTAAATGAGGTCACTTTAAAGATATTTAGAATATCTAGAATATATGGCTAAGAAAAACTTGGGGTTTTTTTTTTTTTTTGCTTTTTGCTTTTTGGTTTTTTTTGAGACAGGATTTTACTATGAGTCAGGCTGGCCTGGAACTCACTTTGTAGCCCAGGCTGACCTGAACCTCACAGCAATCCTCCTGCCTCAGCCTCCCGAAGCATGTGCCACACCGCCCAGCCTAAGCAAGACAATTTTTAAGAATTAGAACAAGACAACTGAGGAGAATTTGTCCTACTCACTATCATACTAGTCTATAAAGCTATAACGCAGTTAAGATCCTGTGGAAATGACACAAGGACAATGAGGCTGACAGACTAAAACAGAAAGTCTAGAAACAGGTCAATATATGATGCAAAGTTGATATGACAAAGATAGCTTTGCAGATCTTTGGGCAAAGAATCATGTTAACAAATGATTCTGGGTCTATTAGGTTTCCATATGCAGGGAGGGGGCACTATATGGGTATCTCGCTCCATATTTTATAGAACAGACAAAAAAAATAGTCGATCAGAGATCAAAAAGGTAAAATGAAAACTTAAAAATTCTTAGAGGAAGATATACAGCTTTTAGAAACGCTAGAGTTTCTTAGATCTTCTCTCTCTCTCTCTCTCAGACACATACAAAAACACAAAAAGTAATTTTTTTCAGTACATCCAGGTAGATCTGAGTTACATCTCCATCCCTTTTTGATCTGACTTTGAGATATAGTCTCACAAAGTTGCCCAAGCTGGGCCTTGAACTTGTGATTCTTCTGCCTCACCGTCCCAACTAGCTATAATATTTTAAAATCTATACAGAAATACAAATGACCCATTTACAACATCTAAAAAAAAAAAAAAAAAAGGGTATCCTCAGGGGCTGGGGGTTTACCTCAGAGGTATAAGCGCCTGCCTGGCAAGTGTTAGGTCATGAGTTCAATCCCCGGTATCAAAAAACAAACAAACAAAAAAAAGGATATCCTCAAAAGAAGAAATCTAAATTATCAATAACATATCATAACATTTTTTATCACACTGGTAATCAGAGAACTATAAATTAAATTCATAATGTTATATCATTTCAAACTCATCAGATTGGAAAAATTGAAGCTTTATCAAATACTGATAAGGCTACAAAGCAGTGGTAATTTCTCACTTATTTCTGGAAGCAAACTGATACAAGCCAATCACAGTTAATGAAAAAAAAGATGCATACAACCCAAGAGCCCACAGTTGTATTGTTAAGAACAGACTGGGGAAGAGTAGCTTTCAGATTTTTTCATTACCATACACATTTTTCACTGTGACCCAATACGCACATACCTATTTAAGTGAAATGAAAATTCTCAAAACAGTGCTTATTCTTACCATGTGTGACACATTTTGAGAGTTTCCATCCTGTTCTTATTCATTTCTTAAATGTTGGAGTGACTCATTCAATTGATTTTACACCCAGTAATGGGTAAACATACCAAATTCTAGAAACTTTGCCTCAGAAAATATTCTCATGAATATATCTTCTTATGCACATGTAAGAGAATGTTCACTGTGATGCTCTTTATCAAAAAAATAAATTTAAAAAATTAATTAAAAAATCACAGGCATACTCATGAATTAAATATAATATAGCAGTAAAACAATAGAGCTATATGTATTAACACAGACAAGTCTCATTAACTTAAAACTAAGCAAAACAAGGTGAAATGAACTATATTTGTATAAATCTTTTAAGCATACACAATACTATCACATATTATTTAGAGATACACTTGTGTATAATGACTACATAATGTATGAAGCCACTGACAGGGAGAAAGGAGAATGAAATCAAGAACAGATAAAGAATAAAAGTGATCTAAAACAGCCAAATGAACATCTATATACTACTATATTCAAAACTGCCCATCTTCAAAATTAAACTGCTGCCTCCTGGAACAGCAGTGTCCTTACAGACACAAGACTAACAAAGGACGGTTTGGTCTCCCAGCCCTAGAGACCAATGCAACCAAACTTAGGTCAGTCTTCAAAGCTTCCAGCACTCATCATCCTAAACTGTTCTATTTAGTAACCAAGTACTTACACTGAGTACCTATTTTTAACTAAGTAGTGAAATTCAGAACATGGGCAAAAAAATGCAACAAGTAGTTGTGGGTGGATGAGATGTCACAGCAGATGCCCCAAACACAGCCATGTGCCAGTAAGGTTGAGTCACTGCAATAAGCTGAAAAAAGATACTGAGGCTCAGCTGCCACAGGTTGCAGTGAGCGCTCCCTGCTCTCCTCCCTGTTACCCTTGCCAAGCATCACTCCGGCATGCTCAGCAGACACTGCCATATCTTCAAGATCATGAAAACCACAAAAATGACAAAATATGGCATTCTACAAATAGCACATGCTTGTGATCAAAGTAACAGAGCGCAGAATTCATCAACATTCAGTAAACTCATAAAATAATTCTTCAAAATCAGTAATCTGGTTCCTTCAAATCTCTGTATATATTTTACCTAAAAGAGTAAAAGAGTAAGATATTGTATGTAAGTTTAAAAATATTAACTCGTTTGTCAGAGAAAATCACTAAAAAGCAATGTATGCAACAGAATTTGAGAACTACATTACTGTGCCACTAAAAGCCCTTTTAAGTCACCAGAACATATCACTCTGATCCTCAAATATAGTAACTTCCCTAGGAAAACACTTCATTCTTTCATTTCACATTATATGTGAAAGATACCATGGCAGACCTGAAGGAGGCATAAAAAATTAAGCAAAAACTCTGTCCTTAAAGATGCTGACGGCCTAGCAGTACAGTTTAAAAACTTAAGTCTTCAATAAGGTAGAAAGATCTATAGGTGCTGTAGAGAAAAAAGGTAAACTGCTATTTAAAAAAAGAATCTTGCCTGTCCATTCCCTCTATGAGCCAGATGCAGGAAATAGGTACTTAGGTACTTCTGAGGGGGTTAAGTGGCTCCACACTGTAATGATTAGTTCTTCCGACCTCTAAAATCAGTCTCCTCCTTTGATACCTTCCATGAACAAACAGTAGCCCTCTGAGTCAAGGAGAAATTGAAAATGTAGTTCCCAATTCACATAATCCTAAAGCCTGCAAATCTAAAAGAAAAGGAAATGCGAGGTGATACACTTTAAAAAAACCATTCTTTACCCTATCTCTGTCACTGTTTTGCAATGGAAATTTGAGGAAATTACACTTTGACAGAGGATGGAAGAAGTTGCTTTCTAAAGAACTTTCATGAATCTTTCAGACAAGTACTACATAGAAGACATCAATAACTAACCCACACATCTACAACTCACTGATTCTTGACAAAAGTACCAAAAACACATTGGAGGTGCCAGGAAAACTGGACAATGACCCACAAAGGTTGAAACTTAATCCCTATCTCCCACCCAGTTCAAAGACCAACTAGAAATGGATCAAAGATCTTAGACCTAACATTACTAAAGAAAAACATACAAAAGCACTTCAAAATACTGGTACACGCAAAGATCTGCTGCATACAGCTCCAAAAGCACAAGAAACAAAAGGAAAAATTGACAAGTGTGATAACCTTAAATTACAAAGCTTCTGTACAGCAAATGAAACAACCAACAATAAAAAAGATAACCTACACAATAGGAGAAAATGTTTGCCAGCTAGTCATCTGACAGAAAGGTTAATATCCAGAATACATAAAGAACTCAAAAAACAACAACCAAAAACCCTAGTAATCTAATGTTAAAATGAGTAAATGATCTGAATAGACACTTCCCAAAAGAAGAAACACAAATGGCCAAGCCAGATATGGTGGTACACATCTATAATCCCACCATGGTGGGAGGTTAAGGTAGGAGGATTATAAATTCAAGTCCAAACTGACTACCTTAGCAACTTGGCAAGACCTTGTCTCTCAAAATTTAAAAACAGGTCTGAGGATTTAGCTCAGCGGCATAAGCGCCTGCCTTGCAAGCGTGCAGTCATGAGTTCGGTCCCCAGTACCCAATTAAAAAAAAAAAAAAAATTTAAAAAGGGCTGAAACTGTAGGTCAGAAAAAGGCCCCAGGTTCAATCCTCAGTATGGAAGGAGGGAGGGAGGGAAGGAGAGAAGAAAAGGAAGGAAGGAGACAGGGAGGGAAAGAGGAAGGAAGGAAAGAGAGAGAGACACAGAGAGACAGACAGAGAGAGCAAAAAAGAAAAGAGAAGGAAAAAGAAAAGGGAGGAGGAGGGGAAGAAGAAGCGAAGGAGGACAAATGGTCAATAAATATATATGAAAAAATGCACAATGTTATTAGCCACCAGGAAAATGCAAATGAAAACTATTATAAGATGCCATCTTGCCCCAGTTAGAATGGCTATTATCAAAAAAAAATTTTAAACTTAAAAAATAGCAAATGCTGGCACGGATATAGAGGAAAAGGACTACTCATTGGTAGGAATGTAAATTAGTACAGCCACTATGGAAAACAGTACAGAGGTCCTCAAAAAACTAAAAATAGTACCCCCATATGATTCTTCTACATAAAGAAAATACTCCTGGGTACGTACCAAAAGAAATGAAACCAGCATACAAGAGATACCTGTATGCCTACGTTTATTGCGATATTATTCCCAAAAGCTAAAATATAAAACCTGCATATATGCTCATCATAGATGAATAAGAAAACATGGTACACATACACAATGGAGTATTATTCAAACATAAAAAGGCATGAAATCCTATCATTTGCAGCAGAACTGATGGAACTGTGGGATCTCATAGTAAGCAAAATGAGCCAGACACAGAAAGACAGGTATCCACGTTCTCTCTCATGTCTAGAAACAAATAAACCAACAACAAGTCAGCCAGAAAGTAAAAATTATTACCAGGGACTGAGAAGGGTGCAAGCGACCAAGAAATCAGCAGTAAGAGTGGAAGAAGGATGGATGGACATGACCAATGCATGATACTCTATGCACTCATGGAAATACCACAGCAAATCTCAAGAACACAAACAACTAATATGTGACAATTTTTTTAAAAAATAAGAGATCAGCAATGCTCTGGACTAAAGCTTTTCACATGATTTTCTGCAGAGCAACTCTGTTAATGCAGATGAAGGCATTTTTGCTTTCTAAAACTAAAAAAAGTAAACTCCATAACTAGTTGGTATACTTTAGATCTTAAAAGTTCTTCAAAAGGCCATGTATTAAAATAAACCTTTTCTCTTTTTAAGTTGATTATTTCAATTATTTTGGTATAATTATGAAAAGCTGACTGTCACAACACTAAATGGCATTAAACAGGATTTCAAATATTTCTTAGACAGAACTAATCCAGTCAGGGCCAGGATCAATGGGTCTACTTCAAGTTTTTTTCTCAGTTCCACTGTTTGCCCTTAAGGCTGTCAACTGAACATGGAGGAATTTGGGAACACCCAAAAGGAAATCTTCAGAAGAGAAGCAACATGGCTTTAACTGGCCTCAACTATTCAACTATTCAAGCCAGTAAACATCCCTGGTTCACCAGTTTCTTTTTTTTAAATGACAGCTTTACTAAGATGTAATTCACGTACGATAAAATTTACCCTGAAGTGTACAATTCAGTTGTATTAGTGTATTCAGAAAGCTGTGCTACCATCAATGCTAATTTTAGAACACTTTTGTCACACCCAAAAAGAAGCCCCATATCCATTACCAGGTACTTCTCATGTCTCCCCCAACCCCAGCAACCCATGATTTACTTTCAATGTCCATGGACTGGCCTATTCTGGACATTCATATAAATGGAATCATACAGGACAATACATGGTGATTTGTGGCTTTCACGTGGCACAATGTTTTTGAGGTTCATCCCTGCTACAGCATGAATTAGTACTTTATTCCTTTTGATGGCTGAAGTTATAGTCTATTTTTAGATACACACTTGTTTATCCATTCATCAGTTGATGGGCTTTTGAGCTATTTTCACAGGATTTGGGGCCTCAGAAAACCTCAGTCATCTAATTCAGTTGCTCATTTTATTAATAAGGAAACTGAGATCTGGTGAGAAAATTCTAACCACTTTTGGCTATAAATAAGTAGAAGTCTCACTCTATACTTGAGATGCCTTTGTTTCTGCAAGTGCATCCCTTTCCTAGAAATGGAGATAATCTTTCATGGGTATGATCCAAGCAGTAAAGTGCAAGATGGGTTGGGGTGGAAAGGAAAAGGAAGTTAGGTAGAATTAGGTATATTTTCATTAAGCTAATAGAATTTAAGGCCAACAATTTTAAATCTTCAAAAACGAGATAAGAGCACAACGAAGAAATCAAAATTTAAAAAGGAAAATCAGAGAAGGTAAGAAACTAAAACGCCCTAAGTCCATTTGACAAATTCTATTCTCAGACCTAGAAGAAACATTAACTGATTTTAAGGTCCCAGAAAGATAAAACCACAGTCAAAGCAACAAATGACAAGAAATGACCACACCAAACAAAGTCTATCAATCTACTTGCTGCAGTAAGGGCCAATGGAAAATACGTATTCCTCTTGAGATCTGACCCTGGTGACTTCAATCAGAGACAAAGTTTATCTGAAGAAAGCTCTAGAGGCAACAACCTATATTTAACTTGTCTATAACAATCTGGGAAATCCAGACTGGATGAATCCTAACCATGAACTCCAATTCACAGCCCCTACTTCCTACCACCATTGAGGAGCTGGAAAGCCTGTGTGAGCATCTGACCAGTTACTTGAGCACCTGGCACAAAATTCTAAACCAGTAAAAAAATTCAGAGGTCAATTTCCAACCCCTGACTATTAATACTGAAATAGTTTGTAAAGACCTTAACATGTAGTTAACTTTTATATTCAAAGCCAGAAAAAAAAAAGTGAATTACCTTCTATCAACTCCACAAGAGTTCTTTCCACCACATTCTTTTTTTTTTTTAATTTTATTATTATGTGTTTGCAGTTCA
Organism: Dolichotis patagonum; assembly: GCA_004027295.1. Lineage (NCBI taxonomy): Eukaryota > Metazoa > Chordata > Mammalia > Rodentia > Caviidae > Dolichotis > Dolichotis patagonum. Next base: position 93,927 of record PVJX010001595.1, on the reverse strand, counting down.
CACAGCTTACAATCATCTTGGGGCATGGATACATGTACATTCCATAGCTTGTTTCTTTTTTAATCCCCTTCCCCTTCCCTTCCTCTCCTTCCCTCTTGCTCCAACTTTCCTACCCCATTTTTCATTTTTGTGGATATTATTCATCTTAGTTCATATTATATCACATTCTTTTCCCTTAACAAATGAGCATGATGGCTCATGCTTATAATCCCAGCACTCTGAGAGGCTAAGGAAGGAGGATCACAAATTCAAGCCCAACCTGGGCAACTCATGACTTAGTTGAGAACCTATCTCAAAATTTAAAAAACTAAAAAGAACCAGTGATGTAACTCAGTGTGACACCCCAGTATCATAAAAAAAAAAAACCCAGTACCATAAAAAATAAAAAGAATCAATGTATGCCTATCATTAGCAAAATGACTAACAAAAAGTAAATGGATATAAGTATTTGATTAATGAAATTGAAAGCAATGCCAGATCTTTTAAGAAGCACCCTACTATTCCAAAGAAGTGTCTTAGTCCTGTTAATCTTACTTCTGAAGAACATACATCTATATCCTTATATTCAAGTGTTTGTTCCACTTAGTCAATGGATAGGAAAATTTGTAGAAAGAAAAAAGTCCAACATGAAAACCAAAAAGAATTATCAACAAGAATGCAATACTAGGGGTCGAGGATTTAGCTTAGCATTGTAAGCACCTGCCTGGCAAGCACAAGGTCATGTACCAAAAAAAACAAAAACGAATGCAATACTTCCAGTAAGAAAAGGTCATGGGGATATGTCAAAAGGTCACAAAAGCCACCTGATAGAGCTTCAATGGCAAAATTAGAACCAGTGAGGAACGACAAAAAAAGTGACAATGGTACAGCCGCTCTTTGACTTACTATGGGGTTACATCCCCACAAACCCCTCAGAAATTAAAAGTATCACAGACTGAAAATGCCTTGAATGCACCAGAGATTAACGACACAGTACGTTGACTATAGGGTGTCAGTGGTTTCCCCTTGTGATTGGCCACTGTTGGCATCAAGAGGATTGGGCCACATGTCACTGGCCTGGAAAAAGGTCAAAGTTCAAAATTCAAGCACAGTTTCTACTGACTACACATGATTTTCATACCATCATAAAGTCAGAAACTGGTAAGCTGAACCATCGGAAGTCAAAGACTGTCTATTCTTGAATGAATACCTAAAAATTCATACTGACATAAACAAATGACTGAGTATTTATTTACTAAGTAAATAACTGAGGAAAAAAAGACAGTGCCATCTTATAATAGGGTTCAAATTAATAAATGTGTAAGAAATAAAGGAAATAGGCAAGTCCCAGAGTAGTAGCAAGTGTAGATAAGAACTCTCAGTGGATGTTAAAAGTAATGGACAAAAGTAGTTGAAAAATAGACAAATAAGAAAAGTACATTGAGAAAATGGACAAAAATTCAGGCATTGTTCCACAAGGTACGAATTACAAAGGACAGGTCAGATAACTTTACTATGGGAAAACACCTGGTTGACACAATTTCAACCAAGTGATCAACGTTAATACAGCAGTAAAAGGGCATAGAAACACCATGTATTCACTCATCGGATGCTCTGGGATCTAGGGTATTCATGGGAGGAAAACGCATGCCTCACCCAAAGGAAAGGAAAATATTAGAAAAACCCACATAAAAGGACATTTTACATCTTTAATGGTGTCAAAGTCACTAAGAACAAAGAAGGACTAAGGAAATGTCACAGATTAAGCAGACTAAGGAGACTTGACAACTAACTGTAATTTATATTCTGAACTGGATCCTGGACACAAAAGAAGGACATAAAAGAGAAAACCAGCAATACTCAAATAGGACCTGTAGAATTATCAATAATATTGAAAGAATGTTGACTTACTGTTGTACTTTTCTAACTTTTTTGTAAATCCAATTTTATTTCAAATTAAGATGTGCTTTTGATGTGCATTTCTAGATATGCGATCTTGGTGTTTCAACCTCATTGTGAGGAATGACTCGTTTTGGCTATTATAATTTTCATATTAAAAGAGAGTATCAGGTGATGTCAGATGCAGAATCTCAAACTGAATTTCTTATCAAGTATTCTGAATTGCAGTAAACAAGAAAGCAAGCCAATGAATGAAAAACACACTTGGCACACTGTTCACAAAGAGATAAGCCAGAAACAGAACGAACATTCTGGCCATAAAGTAATAGCCTGCAACACAAAATAACATGCAATACAAAATGTCAAGAACTAAATAAGCCAAGTGGAATCAGGCTGGAGATGTGGTTTAGTGGTAGACCACACACACAGATATGGATATAGATATAGATTAAATATATAAATAATTTTTTAAGCCAACTGAATCACCACATGAGAAGATCAGACAGTTTCTATGGGATACAATGTGTATAATAGTCTAGCGTGAGAGGTTTATTATTAAAGGTTGAATTGGTCCTGGTCCATGCACTGTATGAGTTAGTATACATACCCAGATTTCAAGTCCGTTATCCTCAAACAATTTGTAGCATCCAGTCCCACCTTCCCATTCCGGACCACACTAGATATGAATGGGGAGAGCAGAGGAGAAATACGGTTCAAGGCCACTTCTGGGGACATTTCGACTTGACTTGTAAGTCACCACTAAAAGCAAAAGGAAAGAATTGTGATAAGAGTTTACAAAGCCCAGCCTGGACAACTTAGGAAGTCCCTGTCTTTAAAAGAAAAAATAAAATAGCAGTAAAACATAAAATAATGAATAAAGCTGTGATCTTACAACTGGCTCTGCTACTTTGGTTGTACCCAAGAGACCTCCACTAATATACTTCCCCTAATATACAAAACACACCACTGGATTAGGAATCCCTCATGTGTCCCACGAGGACTAAGAACTTCATGAGAATAATATACAAACTCAAAAACAAGCAAAGCCTGCTTGTAATTGTTACTAGAAATCTATTGCTGATATACCTCCCTCAACAGAGGTCTCTCCAAAGTATGTAACTACCTGCTTATGGGAGCTCTCTCCTACAGGGAATAGATCTTGAATCTCTCATGTTTAACAAAAGTACCTGACGTAGAATACGTATTCAATAACATTTATTTAACAAATAAATGAACAAGGGCACAAAAGCTAGAGAAATATTTATAGATTGAGAAAATACATTCTCAAAAAAACTGATAGGGAAATGAATGTAGCAAAAACTGAGGAACAGATGTGGTGAAAATCTACGTAACTGAAAAATATAGACCTAGCAAATACTAAACAACAGAACATAGATCTTTGAGTTTAAGGCACTAAGAAATCTTTATACTTGAAACTACAAAGCAAAACCAGTAAGTCATATCTAAGTTACTCAGAAATTAATGGGGTTGGAGGAAGTACATGAATTCTTGTTAATAGATTTCTAAATGAAAGCCTCTACTTTCAGAGGTCAATAAGTCAATTCAAAATACCATTTTCTTCCTCAATCTTAATGGAATTCCCACATCAAAACCAAATTAATTTCCAGGCAGTCACAATTACAAATAACTACTGTTCTAGTTCTAATTTTCAGGTGTCATGACAACATACAAGACCCTGCTAAAACAAATGTGGCAAACTAGTATTTGTTTTAATTAATCATTTCTGACAGTAATAAAGAGAAGGACAGCAGTGATTGTTCAAACAACACTAACATTTGTTGTATATAGTGATGACTCCCAGAAGTACCTTCATAGTGATAAATGCTTTATACTTTAGCTCCCACGTCATCCGTTGTGCAAATATAACACAAGCGCCTCTTCTGGGCCTTCAGCAGATGACTTGCCCCATCATTCTAATATGTCATCACAAGTTCATCAAAAAGAACAGTTTGTGCTCTCATTGTTTGATAATTTTTTCATGCTTTTATCTTGTAAGCTGAACAATTACTTTGAAGATAACACAATATTATATTAACCATTGCTAATCTATTAACTTTTTTGAAATTCTGTATCATCATTTTTATCCTTTTTTCATTTTAAAACTAAAAAAACTTAAGAATAAACATCTCATACACTGTACTATCAATCATAAAAATCATGTGCAACCAGGCATAATGGCACATGCCTGTAATCCAAGCACTCTGGGAGACTGAGGCAGGAGATCTTAAATTCAAGCCCAGCCTGAGGAACCATGTAACTCAGCAAGCCCCTGTCTAAAAATTAAAATTAAAAAGGGCTGGGAATTATGGCTTCCATTGTAATTGCTCTTCACAGACTGAGTAATAAGGCAGGCATTTTAATTCCCATTTTGCAAATGATATGGAGAAGTGCAGATTTCTTTTTGAATAGTATATTAATCCATATTATTGTTTTTGTTTTAGGTACCGGGAATCAGACTCATGACCTCAGGCTTGCCAGGCAGGAATCTGTGCCACTGAGCTAAATCCCCAGCCCCCTTGTTTTGAAGATTTTTTTTTCTTACTTTTTCATATGATGTAGACAAGCATTAATGCTTGTCTACATCATATGAAAACACTAATACTCATTACAGAAAAAAGCAAAAGGACTTCACATTATGAAATTATGTGTCTTCCCACAGTTACTACTATTATTTTACCTCTCAATTCTAAAAAACAAAAAAAAGGAAACTGCCAACACATTCTCAACATCTCTCTATCAGCTCCATATTACTCACTCTTCTCTATGTCACTCTCAACAACTCTGTTCCCTGGTGAATTTGATTTTCATTTTACCGTTAAAAAGTTAAAAATTCAAATCCAGATCTCTCTTAGAAGTCCACTCTTCTCATCTTTCTCTCAAGGAAACAGTAATAGCTTTGGTGACTGAATAGGAAAGTATCAAGGTGATTTTTCAGCATACACCACGCAAAATGTAAAGAGAGTCATGATTTTAAACGACTGATTGTTTTACAGCTATAGATAAACTAGACTATTGCTGACCTACTGCCGAAGCTGGCCTGAATGATTCACTAGCTGCCCCAGAGGGTAAACCATACTAAAGATGACAACAACCATTCGAATTCAGCAACTGTCATGATTTTGTAATGACACCAGAGGGAATAAATTCGTCTTTATTTTCAGAACAGCCATAATACTATCTTTTGACAGTGCACGATCGCAACCAGCATTAAATCATAAAGAAATGTGACTTTTCTAACAAACTGGGGAAAATACTGACTCCAAAATCAGTGATTCCTGAATAGCCAAAGATGATGATCCTTTGGTGCAGTGAATAGGGACATGAATGAGAAGAGTATCCAGTAATAAGTTTTAGACATTTTAGGCAACCCTATGATAGATCCCAGATTGGCAAAAATTGTGGGTAGCTAGCCTGTTTTGAATGCTAGTTCTGCAATTTGTATTTCCTGACTTTTGACGTAGTGCAGAAGGAAAATGCAAAAATGCAATTTTCACGAAGGTCTGCTGCCCAAAAATAAGGTCAAATAAGGTCTTTCAGTGGGCTGCCTGGGGAAAACAAAGACGTCTGAAGCACTGTCCAGGCTCTCGCAATTAGGCTAAGATGACAAACACGGAAACGTGTGCCCGGTTGACGTCACGGAACGGAAAGGGGTGGCCTCCTGCTGCGTCACATCGACGTCATACAGCGCACGAGGGAAGTTACACAGGGGACGCAATTTCTCAAAGGGGCAACATCAGGAAAAGCAAATCGGTTCTGACCCAAAGAATAATCACCCCTCCCCCGGGAAACATCTAAAAAGGGACACTTTCCCTTCTAAATTGTATGATCCCCTTATCAAGCAGAAAAGAGGGATTAACCCGGTAGGCTTAATCTGGGACCAGAGGGTGAGCCAGATGTGGAGAAAGAAGTCTCTGGCCTTGGGGAGCTCGTTCTTGAGGGGACCAGCGTGATGAGGGTGAGCAGAATATATTTGAAATGGGGGCCTTCTCTAAAGGAAGAGGAGGCGAACCCACTGGCCATTTTAAACCGTGATTCTCTGAGCCACCTGTGCGATTCGGGATCCAACCTCCCCGCACCAGCCCCAGTCTAGGTACCTGGAACTTAGTCCGATCGGTAACCGGCGACTACGTAGGGTACAGGTTACCCGAGCGCGCCCCCGACCAAGGCACCGACCTGCGCGCGCACCGCGGGCCCGATGCGTGCGCGCTCTCCGGACGCCCTGTCCCGCCTCTCCGGGAGCCGTGTAGCGTGCGCGCTCCCGCTCTGCGGCTGACCGGGCGCTAGGAAAGGCGTCCCCGCGGTGCCTGAAAGTTTCCGGTCAGCGCCTGCCTCGCTGGGGTCGAGGACTTCTGACTCTTGCGATATCGGCAGGGCGCTACTGCGTGAGGCATTGCAGGGAGGCAGTTCTTGGAAGAACCAGGGCAGTTGTTGGACGAGGTTATTTCCGGCATTCGGGTGGGCGACCCGCGTAGGCGTGTGAAAGCCCCGTATCGTCAGGGAGAGTAGTAGCGGCGTTTCTTGGTGCGGGAGTCGGGCAAAGGGCAAAGGGCAAAGGTCAGCGTCCAGGTTGTTTTGCTTCACCTTTTAGCAATGGCAGCGTGCGGGGAACCTGGGAAGCAGTGTCAAGAGGAGATGGCGGCGGCGGCGGTGGTGGTGGTGGGCTCCTGCATGACAGACCTGGTCAGGTTAGTTGGGGGCCAGTAGGCAAGGTACGAGGCTCGCGAACGGGGGTAGTGCCTGGATGCTGCGACTTTGGGGACCGACTGTGTAGCTGTAGGTGTCCGCTGCAAGTGTCTCCAGACTGCAGCCCGCATCTGACATGGCAAACGCAAAATTTGAATTTTTAAAGGTAAACTGATAGGTGAGAGGACATACAGTAGAGGGAAGGTTTTAATGAACTTGCGCCTATTTCTAAGAATAATCGGTTGACTTTGATTACGTCATTTTGCTTACACAAACAGTTACTGTGAGGACAGTATTATCTCAACCGTAACACTATGCAATTTGGGCATTGTTCTTCTAAACTGGTTGTATAAAATAGTGAATTGAGCAGGGGGTCAAAAATGACCATCACTTATCTTTCACCCCATTGATTGGCTTTCCTGCAGTATTTTATAGTTACAATTTATTTTTCAGTGTTACTGTCATCATGAGTTACCTTCTGGTAACCCCAGTGTAAGTTAACAAAAATCCACAAACACAATATTTACACCACTAAAAACTATGAACAAATAATGATAGAAAATATAATATGTGAAAATATTTGAGTTAGGTCAGTGAGATTAAAGGAGATGGCTTTCTGAACATAAAAGTAATTTACTTCATTATAGAAAGAAATCTCAAACTTTCCAAAATAATCCTACCATTTAGATTGTTCCATTTTAAAATACTAGTGAACAGCTTTGGAAGTATAATGCCATTTTACATTATTTAAAAAGTTTAGGTATACTACAAGAACACATGTATCCTTCAAACTTAGTTTTCCTAAAGGGTAACAAAAACCTGGAAATAAAAGGGCTTTAGGACTGTCAAATAAGTCCCTAAACCCACCTGTATCAAAATTCCAAACCAAGATTTAAAAGATGAAATATAAAACAGGGAAGCGATTCATGGGATAGGCTTTGACAAAAACGCTGACTGAGTAGGAGCATGTATAGCAGCTGCAAAGAAAAAAAAATTTTAAATGCCAGTGGTCTTTATTTTTCCACAAATATTTGAGCAGCTGTCTCAGGTGTTGTGCTAAGCTGACCATTCTTCCTTTAATGACAGCATAAGCTTTAATTTAGTTATACACATTTGGTAAAGTGCCTATGAATCGTCAGAACAGAGCTCAGCAAAATTTCCTACAAAGGACCACACAGTAAATATTATAGTCTTTAAATCATGTATAATCTAGATCACTTTTTAAACAGTCCTTCAGAAAGGTAAAAATTATCCTTAAAAAAGCAGCTTGCAGGCCATTAATTGTCAGATCCCGTCTAAAGCATCACCAACTTAACAGCCCAGTATAATAACTGATGTTACTAGCAGTGATTCCAAGAAAAGATAATGTGGTACTTGTTTAATGTTATATAAAAACAGCATGTCATGTATGAATATGCCAAAATGAAACTCACTAGTCTGTATGGCTAGTGCACACTAATAATTTTTTTTAAATACGGCATATATTTTACTCTAGAAATAGTTCCATCAAAAACAAAAACTTTAAGAGCCAGGGAAATAGCTTAGTGTTAGAGTGCATGCTTACAATAACAGTGTTAGGGTTAAAATTCAAGAACACTTTTATGTCAGCAAGCTAAGAGGTTCCATAAAGCGATACAAAGAATTAACTATAGTACTTTTCAAAATTTCTACTCTTAGGGCTAGCAGTATACTTAGGAGCTAGAGTATATGACAAGCATGCACAAGACCCTAAGTTCAGTACCCACTACCACAAATAAAAAGGATTATTCTCCAGAATTTGGGGTAGTTGGAAGAAGTAGAATCAAAGATCCCTTTTCTTTCAGGATTTTAAAATCTTATTTCATAAATGGGTTTAGAGATTACTCATCTCAGCCTTTCTGTTTATAGTAAACTGACACTCAGAAAAATAAGAAACTTACATTATTGATAACCTTTCTGATTTGTCATCCCTTGCCATTTTTTTTCCTTTATAAAATATCTAGGTTCCTACTCTACATGAATCACAAGTAAAAACTTTACTCCCCCATAGACCCTCTAGTAATTCCCTAGGCTGTAAAGATCTTTGTGGAATACCTAAGTATAGGGTTTTTTTTTTAACCCTGCATCTGTGATAACCTTGAGTCCAACTTTGCTAGTTACAATACATGTCATGATTGTAATAGTTTCCTAATGCTGCTGAATCAAATTATCACAAATTTAATGGCATAAACAACACAAATTGATTAGCTGAGGTTCTGGAAGTCAGAAGTCTGACATAGTTCTCACTGGACTAAAATCAAAGTGTCAGGGTGGGCTCCTTTCTGGAGGCTGCAAGAGAGTATCTGTTTTCTTTCCTCATCTAGAGCAGCCCTCATTCCCCCACTAGTTGTCTTCAAAGCCAGAATGGTCAGTCAGCTCTTTCTCACATGGCATCACTCTTTTGCCATTACAAGACACTGTGATTATACTGGACCCAACCAGATAATTCAGGACTTACCTTACAATAACTTATTAGTAACCTTAATTTACCTTTGCTGTAGAACAACATATTTCAGTTCCGAGATTACGATGTGAACATCTTTTTGGGTGGAACCTGTTATTCTCCCTACCTCGGTGATTAAACTTGAAGTGAAAAATTTTGTGAGGCATCTAAGAGAACCTTTGAATCCTACCAAACAGTTCATCCTCATATTGTAGAAATGAGGTCCCTAAGAGAGCTTAAATGGTTCATTCCAAATCACACAGCCAGCCAGTAACATAGCATAATAAAGCCTAGAATCCATATCTCCCAGTCTTTATTTTTCCATTCTGTCATTCTACCTCTAACTTTGCCAAGTAATATTGCCCTTTTCATGTACAGCTCATTTGAAAGTTTGTAGTCTGTCTATTCATTGTTTTTCTTATTAGCTGATAAGGAAGAAAAGCTAAGGATTTATAATTCTCAGATCTAAAAGTAGTATTGTCATTATTATTTATTTTATTTCTGAATGTAACTGTAAGCAGCCTAGACCCAGGCCTATACTGTAAAATCACTTTAGAAATAAGACTACTTAAATAACTAAGCCCTTTGGGTGGCATCCAAGTCTAGCTTTTTTTATATGTTACATTACTGTGTGCCAGATACTGCTAATTCGTTCAATGAGCAACTTTTTGCATTTCTAATTTCAGTCTGCTATGAACAGTAGGCTCTACATAGTAATAAATTTTAAAAATCATCAGCTATGTGACGTGACAAACAATGGACATTATTTAATGTCAATCTATATTTATCATTGCCCTCTTTCTTTTTGAATATTAATCTCTGAAGTTTCATGTTGCAAAGATAAGAAAAATCAAACCTGTTTTAGTCAAAAAGATGATGAAAATTCCTGTGATGAGCCTTTTTAGATGTTCGGTTCCTAGACCTTGATTAATCATCCTCTCAGTAGTCCTTATTTCTTATGATGTCCATTTTTCAGTTATTTATTCAGCTAATTTTTAATGAGTTTATACTATGTGCCAGGAACTTCTCCAAGTAGAAAGAATATACAGGCAAATATATATGCTTTATGGAGATAAATAATAGCAGTAAAAATAAAATACATGGTATGTTAAATACTACAGGGACCAATGAAGCATGAGAGGAGGATGTGGGTACTAAGTTCAGATCACTGACCATAGAAAGTCTCACTGAGAAGGTAATTTAAGTAAAGGTTTAAAAGAAAAAAGGAAGCAAGCCATACATACACTTTAAAAAAGAGAATTTTAGCCGAGGGTTTAGCTCAGCGGTGTAAGTGCCTGCTTGGCAAATGCCAGGTCATGAGTTGGATCCCCAGCACCAAAAAAAAAAAAGAGAGAGAGAGAGAACTCTAGCAGAAAGAATAACATGCGCAAAGGCCCTGCTCAGGCGAAGGAGTCCAACATGACTGAAGAGTAGGGGATTGGTGGGTAAAGAGTGATTAAGGGGCATACTCTGAATGAGATGAAAATCTACTGGAGGATTTTTGCTGAGGAGTATCATTGAATTTAGATCTCAATAGGATCACTTTGGGGGCCATGTGAGAGTAGAATGAAAGCAAGAGCAGAGGTGGGGAGACAAATTTAGAGTCAATCACAGAAATCCAGGCAAGATATGGTGGTAGCTTAAAAGTACTGCAAATGGGTCAAAATGAGCATCATTTGATTAGTATATTTTTAAGGTAGAGATAATAGGATCTGTTGAGAAGTAAGAGAGAAGTCAAAGATTACTTCAGATTCTATGCCCTCTACACCCAGAAAGGGATGCTGAAGAAAGATGCAGAAGATTGTTGTGAACAAAGATGGTAGGGTGAGGACAGGACTGTTTGAGGATCTCGGGGTAAACATGTGAGGGTTAAGGTACCTAGACATTGAGTTGAAGAGGTCAAGAAGAAAGATATATGAGTTTGGAGTCCAGAGGAGACCAGCCTGGATATAAATCTAGGAGTCACCAGTGTATGGATAGTGTTTAACGCCTTGAGATAGGATGAGATCACAGAGGATCTAAACTGGGGCCCTTCAACATTTTAGAGGATATATTTTTCATATAATTTATTTCCTGCTTTCCTTTCAGTCTCTCTCTACCTCTAAAACTTGCTTTGAGACAAGCTTAATACAAACGTAGTTCCATGATAATAGACTGTGATGTCAACTAATACTCTTACGTTATCCATTTAAAAGTGATGACTTGAGAGATAAAAATCTCAATCCTTGGCAAATCATAAATAATTGCTTAATTCCAAAAATTTTTTAATCAGATAGTGCAGTATGTGAATTTAGAAACCTTTACACCCAAAGTGGATGAAATGTTGGACCTAGAGTACTTTTTTTAAAAATTATTTGCTACCTAGAAAAGGTTGTGTTTGATATAGTAAAGTACTCTCTAACCTGGATCCCACCAGAAGCCTTCCGACTTGTCATATGTATTTTGATCAGAAAATTCTCCTTTAGGGAATGTAGCTAAGTGGTAGAGTACTTGCCTGACATAGGTGAAGCCCTGGATTCAATCCCCAGGACCAAAACAAAGATATATAAAACAGATACAGACATGTGCATTTTAGTCACATTTTCAGGAAAATAAAAGCCAAAGTAATACTAGTCCAAAATTATATTGTCCCAATATTATAGGAATGTATCAACCTACATTATTTCTCTTCCTTAATTGGTTGTGAGAATTGCTTATCAGTTGCCATTCATTTTAACTGGTATTTTGAAACATGTTTGTTACTGTATTTCGTAATATTTAAAACAACCATGAGAAATTTACTAATTTTTATCCCTTTAATGAAAACAGACATTAAAAAAATAAGTTGTGCTGGAGGTGGTAGCACACACCTATAGTCCCAAAAACTTTATCTCACCATCTCACCATCTAATAGAAGGGAACCAAAAACAAATAATTCAAGCCCTAACCATTACAATTATTTTAGGCATTTTCTTTATCTTTCCCCTCTATTTGTTTGCCTAGTCGTTTTTTTCTGTTGGTGTTCTTTAAGTCGTAGTTACTTTTATGTCTATTTAGAATATCTTTCAGTATTCTTTGTAGGGTTGACCTGGTGGTCATGAAGTTCTTCAGCTGTTCTTTGTCATGGAAGTATCTTATTTCTCCATCAATTTTGAAGGATAGTTTTGCAGAGTACATCAATCTGGGTTGGAAAATGCTTTTCTTTAGGATTTGAAATACTTCACTCTATGCTCTTCTTGACTTGATTGTGTTGAGAAGTCTGCTTCTGATGGGCTTTCCTTTATAGGTGATTTGTTTCTTTTCTTTAACAGCTTTAATATTCTGTTCTTATGTTGAATTTCTGGGATGTTGATTATTATATGTCTGGGTATATATTTTGACTATGGCTAATTGGAGTTCTACATGCTTGACTTACTGTATGTGAGTTTCTTTTGCCATGTTTGGGAAAATTTTCTGCTATTACTTCTGTAAGTAGTCTTTTTATATCATTTGTGTTGTCACCTTGTGTTTTACACATATTAATCTTACATTGTTTTTCACTGCATTGTCTTGCAACTGTTGAATTGTTATTTCATGATTCCTTGTTATTTTTAAAAAGATCTTTCCTACTCACTATCTGCAGTCATGTCTTTGAGGTCTGAAAGTCTATCTTCACATTCATTCAAGTGGTTTTGCCAGCTTTTGAGGGAATTTTTGATTTCCTGGATATCTCTTTGACTCTGTTTCATGCATTCTAATTCTTATATTGTACATTCAAGGTTTCCATCATTTTGCAGTGCTCTTTTTTTTTTTAACTATGTCTTCTTTAGATGTGTTCAGCATTTCTTTCATTACATTTACCATTTCTTGTTTTACCTGGGAGATTATTTGTGATCTGATTTCCTTTACAGCTTCATGGAGTTGTTGCTTTACTTCAGTTGCTATAATTTCAGAAGTTTCAGGTATGTGGCTTACACTTTCTTCTATGTCCATGTCTCCTAGGCTTGTTTGGGATGGCCTGCAGGTTTGAGATTGCATTTTGCTGTTTCATTTTGTCATTTTCCTATATTCCCTTAGGGCAGCCGAGTGCAAAGTCTCAGTTGTTTCTTTGGTTGAAGATGGCTGCCCTTACTGGAAGGGGCTTCCCGAGTTGAGTGGTGATCGTTAGGCAGGCATTACCAGGTCCTGGCGGCCTTCGGAGGCTACCAGAATGGGTGGAGTACACTGCGTGGACCTTCAGCAAGCCCCACATGGCACTCCGAGGCTCTGAGGCGGATTGGGCTTGCTGGGCAGAGTCCTACCGGGTCCCAAGTGGCCTCCAAGGCTGCAGAGCTAGGTGGAGTATGCTGTGCAGGCCTTCAGCTCACACCACACAGCACACCGATGACTCCCCAGCTTTTTGGGGTTGCTAGGCAGGGCCCTACCAGGTTCTGAGCAGTGTATCAAGGCTGCACAGCTAGGTGGGTGCGCCATGTGGAGCACCAAAGCTCCCCAGGTGCTAGGGGTCGCTGGGTGGCTTTATGCCATTTATATTTTCACTAGTCTTTGTGTCATGTAGCAGCTGGTAGATACATGTCTGTATGTTCTTTTGTGGCTTTTAAGGTATCTTTGAGTGTATGGTCATCTGCATCAGTCTAATTTTTCAGTTCTGACACTCCGTCCTCACGTTAATCACTTTTGTTGCCCATACATTCAGTAGAATTTTTAATCTGCTGGATTTCTGTTACCTTTTCATGGACTCAAATTCTTTTTTATGCTGGTCATCCTTGTCGTCCTAGAACTTGCTGTGCATCTTATTGATCTGGGTTTTTTTTCTTTGTCTTTTTTTTAATTAATTTTACTGGTACCATTTAGATACACATAGTGATCACACTCATCATAGGGAATTTGTACCTGTACATGATATACCTTGATTCTTCCTTTTTGCTCATTACCATCTTCTCCCTTCAACCCCTTTTTCCCTCCTTATTTATAAAGCTGTTTCCATTTTAACCTTCTTTTCTCATTTTTTTCTTTATCCTTCTTCCTCACCCCTAACTCCAGTTCCCCTTTCCTTTTGAAGAATATCTCCCTATTTCCCAGTATCTGTTATACGTTTTGTTTCTTATTTACACTTCAGTTTCTCACACCAAAGAGACAGTGCAGTATTTACACATGTGTCCAATTTATTTCTCTTAGGAATATGGTCTCAAGGTTTATCCATTTAGCTCCAAATGTCTCAAGTTTATCCTTCTTTATGGCTAAATAGTATGGCATTGTATTTTTTAAAAACACATCTTTTTTTATCCATTCATCAGTTGATAGGCATTTGGTTGTTTCCAAGTTTTAGCCATTACAAACTGTGCTGCTGTAAACGGGTGTGCATATATCACTGTGGTATGATGCTTTTAATTTTTTTTGAGACGATACCAAGAAAGGTCTAACTAGGTCAAATAGGACCTCTAGTCCTAGTTTTCTGAGGCATCTCCACACAGATTTCCATGGTGGTGGCACTAGTCTGCATTCCCACCAACAGTGGAGAAGGTTTTCTTTTTTCCCAAATCACCATATTTGTTACTGATTTCTTGATAATAGCCTTTCTTCCTGGAGTGAGATGGAATCTCAGCATTGTTTTAACTGGCATCTCTTGACTGACCAGTGATGAATGTTTTTTTCATATATTTGCCATTTCTACTTCTTCATCTGAGAAGTGTGTCTCTTTTTATCATTTAGTATAATTCAGCTGTTTTGCTTTTGATTTCCTCCCCATTGATGCCCCATGGGCCAGCTTTGGGGGCATTGGGAGTTTCTATAAACATTTTATTTCTTTGTGTTCTCATGTGTTTGGGGAGGGGATTGCCTACACGTGCCCTCTGATATGTGCAGGTCAGTTATAGTGAAAAGACTTTCTTGTTATGGATAAATGAATAAAGAAAATATGGTATTTACATAGAGAGAGTGCTGCCTTGCCATAATGAAGGATAAACTTGAAATGTAGGAAAATGGATGTACCTTGAGACCATAATATTAAATGAAATAAAAACAACACACAATCTTAAATATTACTCGTACATGAGAAACCCAAAAAATAAATCAAGGCCAAAGTAAACAAACTATGGGAAGTAGGGAAATAGGTCTTTTTCAGATAGGAAGGATCATCAAGAGATAAAGGGAGGCTGAGAAATTGAGAGGGGAAAGTGATACAAAATTAACTGAGGTGTATTACTACATGAAGAATGTAGTCATTATGCACTGCAAACATGTACTAATAAAAACTGGAAAAAATACTTTGTTGCTAGTATGGCAAACTCTTTAGTGTCTGCTTTTCAGTAATGTACTTTGGTTGTGGTTAACCACAGGTCTTTGCCTCTGTCCCAGGATCTCACCACCTCCATTTATATTTGGGAGGAGAAGGTGCAGTGCGATTGGCCCAGCACCCATTTCTCCAGAAATGAACAATAGTGTTAATTGTACAAAGACAAACCAGATATTGGTATACAGTAAAAAACAATTAATAGCAACTATACAACCCTGGCAACAGCAGCAATAATCCAGTTGTCAAAGACAAACTGGGTACTGATATACCATAAGGACCAATTAAACATACTACTGTATCCTAACCATAGAAAAGACATCTGTAACTACAATATAGACACAAAGATGAACCAACTAGTGTCGTACAATCAATATTTACTAAATGTAACAACTGTACCACCATTCATAAAAGAATTCAAATAGTTACCTAAATATCTAAAGATTAATGAAGTTTAATTATAATAGTAAAGATGAAGAGGGTGGTGAATGGAGAAAGAAAATCTAAAAAATAAAAGTTGAGGAGGAGAGAAAACTAAGATAAAAGGTCACATTCAGGAATAAAAGAAAATACAATTAGGTAAAAGAAACAGTAAAGAACAAATAAGAAAAAAATAAGATCAAAGTAAAGAAAATAAGGAAAACTAAAACCTTGAAAAAGAATTAAAAAATACTTTGTGGTTTTGAATGAGTGGTTACTGTCCAGTGTCTGCAGTATTAGAATCTGCCAGATATGGAGGAGGGATAGTGAATCACTGCTAAGATCTATCTCGTTTCCACAGTGTAACAGCTTGTGTCTAGATTTCCCCCTACCCCAGCCTCATGCCGTTAGGTGGGGAGGACTTTTCAGAGGTAGCTGGATCTCAGTGTGTGATTCAGGAATTGAATGTGTGATGCTGGGATTGAGTTTGTGTGATTATTAAATGAATCCACTGATTGGTTTGGCGTAGTTCCGGGTAGGATTGAGGGTGCCTCAGCCTGGGTGTTAGTGCTACCTGCTTTCCAGGCAGGTAGCCTGGGTGGAATATGAGGGACAGAAAGAGGGCTGCTTGGAGGTCCTTTGCTGCTTTACTGCTTTTGCTTTCTTCTCCCAGCTATGAACTCTTTCTCTTCTGTAATGCCTCTCTGCCATGCTACCCTGCCTTGGAACCAGCCCATTAACGATTGAAACCTCTACAAACTGTGAACCAAAATAAACCTTTCCTCCTCCAACTTTGGGTGTCAGGTACTTTGTCTCAGCAATGAGAAAAGTAACTGAGACACATTTTTGTGTGTGAATGCTAAATCTTGGCACACCTTTCTCCCTGGATTTCATTTATTAGTAGAGTCTACCATGCAGCGCTCCCAGTTTCCATGCCTTCTGTACATATACTCCAGGCTGTGGCAGTTATGCAAGCTAAAGCATATCCTTCCTCACCTTGGTAGACTGAGAAAACAGACAGACCACTGAGTTCTGTGTGCAGGGAGGGTGTCAAGCAGACCACGGGACTTAGTGCAAGCACTTTCAGACTGAACCACATCTGAATACCACACACAACCTCCTGGATTCTCAGCACCCATATCCTTCATGGCCTGAGCTTAAGCCTCTTGGGGGTGGTGAGGTCTATGTCTAAAAGATTCTGTAACTGTCTTTTGCGGTCCCTCACCCAATCACTTATAGTAGGGTGACCCGAAAAACCCTGAAGGATAGTTGTTCTGAAGTTGTTCTGTGGCTTAGTCTTAATTAATCAAAATGGCTCCCGATTAAACCCTCCAATTCTAGCCTGCCATGCAAAAAGAGTCACTTTTAGAGTGAAACCTCATGCTAAATAGCTGTGGGCTTTCTTGGGGACTATCACTGCTGCCACTGGCTGTGGTTTCTCCCTGAAGCTGCCAGCACTCACCGGCTTACATCGACTCAGTAGAGAAAGGTCACTCTCTTCCAGGAGTCGTGGTCAGCTTTCTAGCTTCACTCTTTTCTGTGTTGTGTTCAGTTTTTCCATCTTCTCTATAGTTTCTTTTTTTTTTCTCAATATTTTCTTGATCCCCAAACTAGCATATCCAACTGCTTCCTGAGAGTCTACACAACCATAAGAGGATTTGTTGTCTCCCCAAAAATCTGCTTCTCCAGAACCTCAGTCTGGCCTCCTGTGTACTTCTTTCCTACACTCCATTCTCCTCCAAACCTGTGAATTCAGATGCCTAAATGCATAGCTTCGAACTCTTTTTTTTTTTTTTGGTCTGTCTCCACAGTTAGCAGTCAAGCCCTCCCCATCCTCGTTTATTCCCTAGGCACTAAATAGATTGAGTAAAGCATCATCAGTGACCGAAATGTGCCAGCCTCCCTCCCACTTTCAGGTTTTTTTGCAGGTGCTGTTTTCTCTTTGAGGTACTCCTCACTACTCCTGGACTTAGTTTTGGAAGTCGTCCTGTTCTGCTCTAGAGCTTCTACAGTCCCTTACTTTTTCTCGGTTATCAGTGGGATAGTATTTGCCTTGATCACTTCTCTACCTAGTATCATCGCCTAGCAGTATATTCAATGAAAGTTAAATGAGTGAATCACCAAAAGCTTAAAACACCCACAAGTAAATAAGGTCGGACTTTATCCTGAGGGCAAGGCCAGCGCGACTGGGAGTCTCCACACAACCATAAAAGAATTTGCCAGGGCGAGGGGCAAATGCCTAGGTTTGCCCACTTGACGGCCCGATCATTCATCCTGAACAAAGTTTGGTCCTCTCTATCCCACTCACTGTGTTTTAGCGCTTTTTCGTTTTTTGATTTATTTTTTTATTTTTTATTTTTGGGGGGTTTACTCCATCCTTTCTTCTAACTCTGACTCTAGTCTCACTGGTGCTGTGTCCCCGAAACTAGCCTGATCTGGAAGCGAGAGATCTGGAAAATCTAAAATCAACACGCACCAGCCCAACCCCCTCAATAGACACATTTGTTCCCCCGCCAGCGACGTGTTTCAGCTACAAGATCTCCCAATCTCCAGCGTTCCATTTCCTCCCCAGACCCCTCCTTCACATCTTTCCTCTCTAGGAAACGTGACCCTTGCCCTTCTCTATAGTTTCTAGTTTTCCTGTCAGCTCCTTCCCAATTCTGGGAGGTCTACTGTTTTTTGTTTGTTTGTTTGTTTGTTTGTTTTCTTCCTCTTTGTTTCCTAGGTATCTAAATTCCAGGTTCCAGAGATGGTATACAGTATTTCACTACTGGTTCTACCTCACTAATTTTGACCTTAAAGACCTGATTAGACTCTGGGTTTTAAATGATATTTTTAAAATACTATTTAAACAAATATTTGTCATGATTAGGAAAACACTGACTTTCACATAAAATGGCTGTTAGCTTTTTGTTGTTATGACAAGATACCTGAGATAAACAACTTGGAGAAAGAGTTATTTGGCTCACAATTATAGAGATTTAAGTCCATGATGAGCTCCCTGTTGCTTTAGGCCTGTGGCAGGGCAGAAACACAGCTGAAGGGCACAGCAGAAAAAAAACTTCACCTCATGATGACCAAAAAGCAAAGAGGGAAAAAGAGAGGGCACAGGGACAAAACATACCCTTCAAAGCCATCCCCCCAGTGACCTGCACCATCCAGTTAGGCCCCGCCTCCTACTATGTCTGTGGAGTGTGAACACATCAACACATTCATCTGATGAAGTAGAGTCCTTAAGATCCAGTCACTTCCCAGAAGCACATCAGCTGACATCCTGGCCTTCAGTAGAATACTGTATGCCTCTCGGAGGACATTTTAGGTCCCAACCATAAGAGTAGCACAGGGTGTTAAGTACTGTAGAAGTGGGTCAGAAGAACTGAGTTAATACTCAGGTTAAAATAGTATTTTTTTAACGCTCACTTTCTTGCAGTAATGCCTACCCTATCCTTTTCTTACAGAAATAATAAGTTCAAATGTAACTAGTTCTTGAATATTCACAGTGATGGGAATATAAAAGAAGCATGATCACCAAGACCAAAAATAGTAGATAAATTAAAATTTAATAATTCTAGAATACCTTATTTTTCTTATGCTGATTTATCCTTCTAATTATATTTTGTTTAGGATAAAATTAAAATCCATTTTTATTTCTTTAAACTATACCAGCAGATGGTAAGAAGATGTAGCCCAGATAATTATAATGTGATGACAGAAGTCATTTTGGAATTTAAAATTTACTATAATTAATTGGCAATATTGGAAAGAAAACATTGGTTCTGTAGTTGTCACTATTATTTTTATTATTATATAAGTTCATACTTTCTTGTCTTCAGTGAATTTGTTATTCATCAGAAACTTTAGCAAATTCTTTTGTCTTAGTAGTCCCCTTTTTGCAATATTTTTCCTCATCATAATTTTCCCAATTGTTAGTACGATCACACATGTGTTTGTAATCATTTTGTTTTCCAGTCCCTGCGTCTTCATCCCTTATACATGCATATACATTTTTCCTGCCTTCTCTTCTCATAGCTTTCAGTTCCAAAATTAACTTACTGCCCCTTTTCTACCCAAGTTTCTATTCTTTCTCCAAATCTATTCTCAGTCGGCAGTAAGAAGGTACAGATAGATGTATATTCACCATCCTTCCACTCCTGGAACAAAATACCTGGCATACGTAGCTTGAAGGAGAAAAAAGTTATGTTGGTTCGTGGTTTCAGTTCATGATCAGCTTGCTCTAAGGCAGAAGCACCATGGCAGAGAGGTATAGTAAAGGAAAACCGCTCACCTCCTGGCAACCAAGAAGCAGCAAAGAGCCAGCTACAAGAACACGCCCTTCCAGGTTACGCCGCCAAGTACCAGCTTCTACCAGCCAGGCCCTTAGTAGTTCGGTGAGCTGTGAACTCATCAGTGATTAATCCAGTGATGAGGCTAGTACCCCTCGATACATCAATCTTCAAGTGACACTTCGTATTTCAACCATAATACGTATATATGTATATATGTCCAAAAATATTTGTTGACATTAGATAGTATTTTAAATAGATTTTAATATTTTGAACTATGTGCCTCTCCAGCCCGTCTATATATTCAAACTTCCACACACATTGGAATAATAAAAATAAAGTGTCCCTGTTTGTCCCCAGTCTGATCATTATTTCTGGGCTAAGAGTGTTAAAGCTTCCATCACATACCCACTGTTCCATTTTGGAAATGAGTAACTGGTTTACTTTTCTCCTTAAGCTTATAGTCTTTCACAGCCTTTTTCCTTGCATTCAGTCTGTTGTATTATTTATTAGGTTTATAGGTGTCAACTAGCCAGGCTTTCTAAATGTTTCTTTTAAGCTATAAACTGTTCACTCAAAAACATTTACTACTGACCATTTTATAGCGACTTACTCATATTTGTCTTTTCAAAGTAAACAACTAGGAAATAACTGTTTCAAGTATTAGAAAATAGACAACACAGAATGTTATCCAGAAGAGAAAGGAAACAAGCCAGGTGAGCCCAGGAGGTATATTCCTGACCCTGGCATAGAGGAGGAACTCAGGAAAGCATGAGGGTATCAGTGAGTTGAGAAAACAGTTCACAATTTAGAGAGGCTAAAGAGGCCAAATTTGTTGGAAAGTGTCCTGGAGATGGCGCTAATCAAGGAAAGCTTAGAAATCGGCTTCAGAGTCCCCTGAAATCTTGTTCCGTGCTAAATAGACAATGCATAGAGACAGAAACTCCACAAAGCCAGCAACTACTAGGGATCTGTAAACTGAGCATTTCCCAGAAATTTCACAGGAAGAGAGGTGTTGGCTAGCCAGAGACATGGTTGAGCCTCCAAAGCATTCAGTGGAGATCCCAAAAGGACAACTTAGTAAAAGGGGTAAGTTTACCCTCCAGTAGAGCCAACACTAAACCTACATTAATAGATCTCAGTAACAGTTTAAAAGGGTCAAACTAGTCCACAGTTTGCCTTAACTACTTGGAAAAACAAAGTTCAGCACTGGAAAACAGTAAAATTAATAAGACGCTCAACAATGTAATATTTGCAATGCTCAGCATCCCACCAGAAGTCATTATAGACAAAGATGCAGGAAAATATCCATAACCAAGGGAGGAAAAAAGATAACCAATGATGAGAAATAACAGAAGTAGTGGAATTAGAGACTTTCAAAGAGCCATTATAAATATGCTTAATGAAAAGCATGAACATGAGAAAAAATGGAAGACATATAAAGGAACAAAATGGAGACTTAGGAAATAAAAAGTACAAATATTTGAAATTAGAAATTCACTGGACACAGGGGCCAGGGATTTAGCTCAGCGGCGCAAGCATTTGCCTGGCAAGTACAAGGTCATGAGTTCAATTCCTGGTACCAAAAAAAAAAGAGAAATTTACTGGACGGGTCTAACAGCAAATTAAACATAAGAAGGAGTAAGTGAATATAAAGACACAGTGATCTGATTGGAGCATAAAGGAAAACATCTACAGAGCCTCTGACCTGTGGGGCAAAGGCTCTGAATAGTATAATTGGAATCTAAGAAGAGAAAGAAAAGAGACCTCCAAAAATACTTGAAGAAATAATGATTGAAAGTTTTTTCAAGTTTTATGAAAACCATAATTGAGAGGTGAATTTAAGTCCAAGAATTTCATTGAGCACCAAGATAGATAAACACAGTGCAAGCCACACCAAAGCCCATTGTAATCAAATTCAGTGAAACCTATACACAGAAACTCACAAGCAAGGCAAGGGCACATAACATATAGGGGAACAAGATTGGATTGCAGACCTGTTGTCAGAAACAGTGCAAACTAGAAGAAAATGAAATATTTAAGGTGCTTGGCAGCCAACATAGAATTCTGTCCTTAATATGAAGCATAAATAAAGACTTCCAGAAAAACTATAATAGAATTTATCACCAGAAAACTCTTGTACCCTAACCTGGGAGGTGAGTCGTTTCTTTCTCTAGCACATTCACACAGTGTATAACTGCCTGCACATCAGTCACATAGTAGACATCTTGTTTTAGTTAACAGACTAAGTATTAGTAAACAGTCACAGTGTTGCTGCTTATATTCAAGTAATTTTATTTTGCTTAGTATTGGCCTTAAAGTGCAAGAGTAGTTATGCTGGCAATTTTTTATAATGTTATAATTATTTTAATGTTAATCTCTCACTGTGTCTAATTTATAAGGGGGGCTGTGTTTAGGGAAAAATATAGTAGTATATATGGTAAGTTTGGTATTGTTTGTGGTTGCAGCCGTCCAATGGGGGTCTTGGGCCATACTCCCCGTGGATAAGGAAGCATTACTGAATTAAAACGTCTGTAGCCAGGCATGGTAGTGCACGCTTGTGATCATAGCACTCAGGAGGCTGACGCAGAAGGGTCACCATGAGTTCGAGGCCAACTAGGCTACGTAGTGAGTTCCAAGCCAGCGTAAAAAAAGAAAATGTACTGGACGGGTCTAACAGCAAATTAAACATTTTCTAATGATCAGCTCAGGGTAAATAGCGTATTTGTCACCTCAAGTACTTACCACTTCCTTCATGACACTCCTCGGAGGTATTTTCAAGTATACAACATGGTTTTCCATAGTGATTACCTACTGTCCTGTGGAACACCAGAAATTGTTCCCTATCTAATTGTAACACTACCCAGTAACCAGTATCTCGCCTTCCCCTCCACCTCTCCCCTCCAGCCTCTGGAAACCACCATTCTACTCTACTGCTGTGAGTTCAACTTTCCGAGATTCCACAAATAAATGAGATCATATGGCATTTATCTCTCTGTGCCTAGCTTATTTCACTTAACATAATGCCCTCTGAGTTCATCCCTGTTGTTGCAAATGACAGCTTGATTTTGAAATTACTCGCAGCCTTTTAATGTGACACACGCAAATGCTGAGAAGAACAGATATGGTTGAAGAATACAGGGCGTAGGAATAATAAATTAGAGTAATGAACTTTAATTGGGTATAAACCAATGTACCATCTCCTATTATGGAGACTGACGGTATGTTAGAAGCTTGTAGCCAGAAAAAGGAAAAGCTGATAGAAAAACCAAAAAGCAATACTGACTTAGCTTTTGGCCCAAGTCAGTATTAATGTCACCATTAGGTTGAAAGATTTGTAATCAACTTCTCACCAGGTCATTCCTTCCTTTGGTTGGAATAATTTGTAAGAGTCTCTAACAACCACCTCATTGTCAAGAAGTTAAAAGCAATTGATAAGTTGTTCTGGTAACACCTGTCAGTGAATTAACTCAGAGCACAAAACCCAGCCTTTTCAGGAGTTGACAAGTATTATTAAACTGTTTTTTCAAGAAGAGAAGCTGGTTCAAAGAGGGAAAAGCTGTCAAGGTAATATAATCAGTAAATGGCTCAGGCCTCCTGCCTCAAACTCCAGGCTGTAACCGTGTGGCTTTTGGCAGGAAGACTACATGGCCATCTAGGAACAGGTATCACTATTCCTTTCTCTCTGACTCAAAAATACAATATTTTTTAAAATTATGAGTCTGTCTTCCATTCAACCACATGTCTTAAGCACAATTTTGTTTGTCTGAGTTTTACCCTCAGAGGTTTTCTTCTCTTGTAACTTTTTTTTGAACTGAAGATTGAACTCAGGGCCTTCACACTGAGCGACATTCCCCAGCCTTTTTGAGATAGGTTCTTACTAAGTTGCCTAGGCAGAATTCGAACTTGCAGTCTTCCTGCCTCAGCATCCCTAGTGCTGGGATTATAGGCTTGCATCACCACACCCAGCCTATTTTAACTTATAAATGGTAGCAAGTGTTTTGTTTCATTACCAGTACTCCTTTTTTATTTTTCTTTTCCTCTGAGCCCTTGAAGCTGTCTTCAATACCCTGCTAAACTTCACGTTTGAACTAGGGCAAATCATAGACTTCTTATATCCAGGGGTTGTGCTTTGTGCAGGTCCTTTCTTAAACCTGAATATAATCTTCTGGTTTCATTAGAGAAAAATGTTAGGAAAACCTAATTTTTGGGTTTTTTTTTTTGGTGGTACCAGGGATCGAACTCACGACCTCACACTTGCTACGCAGGTGCCTATGCCACTGAGTCAAATCCCCAGCCCAGGAAAACCTAATTCAAAGTAAATTAGGATTTATAATTCAGAAATGCTTCTGCCTGTTTGTAATTAACTTTCTAGTTGCTCTCTTCTCCATTTTCTAAATTTACTTTTTTAAAAAACATGCAATAAATGTTTTAGTCTTTTGTATTTGTTTGTGAGACATGGTGTTGCTGTTAGTTCAGGTTGACCTTGAACTCATCAACTATCCCAGGCTGGCCTCCACTCATGGCAGTCCTTCCTCAGCCTCCCAAGGGTCATGACTATAGCCATGGGCCACCATGCCCAGCTGTCTTAGTCGTTTTAAACAGAAGCAGGGTGTAAGACAAAGACTTAAGTCCACATGTTCTATTCAGCACTATACTGGAGGAAGCAAGAACAAGTGGCAGAGAAATCAAAACAGAAAAAAAAAACCCTTTATAAAGTCACTTGTTCTTGAGTTGACCTCTAAAGTGGCAGTTCAGTCCTTCAGGACAGCCTAAAGAACCACAGCATAGAAACAAAGAAGTCTGCAATAGGATGAATGCAGCACAGAGCAAGAGTCCATTGGGTCACACCTACCAGGAGCCAGTCAGTGCCCATGAAGAACAGGTACTTGGAAAATAAGATAGCAAGAGCACATTAATCTGCAGTAGTAACAGTGGTATACCACAATGCACTAATATATTCTTGTTATAAGTATGTAAAACAAAACATAAAATGTCTGACTCCCACCTTTTCTGTGGACACTTGTCAAAAACATTTCACTTTCTATGCACTTACATACACATCTGACGCATGACATTCCTACCAGCCATGGACTGACAGCATATACAGTGATGGTCCCCCATAGGATTATATTGCCATCAGGGCTGGGGATATAGCTCAGTGGCATAAGGGCCTTGCTGGCAGATGCAAGGTCCTGAGTTCAATTCCTGGTTCCAAATCAAACACAAAACAAAAAAAAAGCTTTCAGGATTATATTGCCATCTTAGTTTATATAAGTGAGATTCCAAAAACAATACAATCCCTTGGTGCGTTTCTTAGAACATACCCTGTTGTGAAGCATGGCATGACTGTACATATATCTTTTTGCATTTTTAAAAAGACACAAATCATAAGCTCCGCGTTCTGTAACATGTTCTTTTCACTCATCTGTTACTTGCATCAGAGTTGGATGTTATCCCACTGTCAGCAATTTGATTTTGCCCTATAGAATATACATCAACATTTGAGTTACTGCGTACATGAAGGATGTGATCTGTAGTTGAAGTTTTTGCCTGTGGAAGGGCAATGTTGCTAAAATTGGGAATCAGTGGGCAAAATCTGGAATTGTTAACACCAGAAAATTATGGTCACCCCTGCCAGTTTCTGTCTTCTACCCCTAATCAACAGCTTCATAGCCTCTGTGCAGAAGCAAGAATGGATGCTATACAGGGGAGACAGACAAGAGACAAAGGGAGACTTCAAAAAATTCATTCCATCTGCAAATGTCTGCAAACTTCTTGCTAAGTGACAGGCACTTTGGCTAAAATGGAAGGCATAGTAGATTTGGTCCCTGTCCTCACGTAAGGAAAGTCTAGCACTGGAAAAAGAAAGGCAGGAGCAGGGAAACAATACAGAAGTAAGAGAATAGAAAATAGTAGAATACCAAAGGAGTGCTGAATTTCAGTGATTGCTGAATTAATGCAGTGCTTGTGTTAATATCATTTATGTATTTAGAAATGAGTTTAAATCCCAGCCATCTGCTCCCACATCAAACACATATGCCGTACCCCTGATTTTACCCTCCCCTGCATATACTCATCCCAATAATAATCTGGTCACATAATTCTCATGACTTCTCACGTCTGATAATAAAAGAGACTCTTGATCCAAACCAGTGAATTTGACCCAGTTCTAAGTATAAATATAGTGAAAGACATAAATTTCTTTAGTGACAGTCTCACTAATTAAGTTATTTGGCCTGTTTTTAGCCACTTTGAGGTTTTCTTTTTAAGGTTGTTATGAGTGTTGTTTGTCATGGCATCGTTAAGCCAAGAATTCACATAGTTACTCACACAGATTACTCATCAATGCCTGTTCATAACAGAATCCTAAAATGTTTAAGATTTCTGATGCAAATCAAAATCTCATCATCACTTGTCATTGCTAAATTAAATGACAGGATAATAACATTACATTAAAACCATTTTTCTCTTGATTGAGTACCTTTTTCAGAAGTGAACCTTCTAGATATGTATTTTCTTCATCAGTACTATACATGCATTTAGAATCTAAGATAAAAATAGAATTAAAAAGAGGAGGAGTGGGATGTTTTCAAATTATTGATGAACCTCTTTTGAATCTCAACCGTATTTGACAGTGTGCTGCTCGGGAATGGAGTAGTTTAGCCCAATTTATTAACACTTTTAGAACCACCAAAAGGAAACTCACAGGCTAAGTTTAATCTTTCATGCATCTAGGAATATACATTACAGTGATTTCAGCTATATCATAACCTAGAAATTAATATAAATTTATAGGTTCTCAGTCAACTTACCATTGAAAACTTACATCTTAGCCTTTGCCGTCTGAAACTAATCAACCTTTCTGTTTACGCCTGATTCCTCTCCATCTGCTCGTTCTAGCCGTTGGTCACTTTGTGGCCAGGAGGGAGGTCCCCGTCTTCGTCACTTGTCCTTATTCCCAGAACTCCCTTTCCATTTTTTTTGTTTGTTTTGGTTTTGGTATCAGGAATCAAACTCAGGGCCCTGTGCTTGCCAGGCAAGCACTGTGCCACTGAGCTACATCCCCAGTCCTTCTTTTTCATTTCAAAGTTGGTCATTTCCTTTCATCCTTCAAAGACTTTGTTTCCTTGGGCCAGGGATATAGCTCAGTGACACAAGCGCCTGCCTGGCAAGTGCAAGGTCCTGAATTTGATTCCCAGTACCAAGAAAAAAAAAAGATTTTATTTCTTCATATCTTCTGTCTTCACAGTTATGAAAATCTTACCTTGGAACAACCTTTTATTCTTTTTGCCTCATTTAATACTGTCATCACCAGGCAATACTTAGCTTTTGGTGAAGTCATTGAAGGTTTAGACTGAAACAGGATTGCCTGTGAGTTGCTAATTATTGAATCTTGGTGATAGGTATATAGGGATAAAGGAAGTCGGTATACTGTTTACTTTACTTTTATATGTTTGAAATTTTTTCCATAGTAAAAATTAAACTCTTTTAAGAGCCATTGTTTTAAATGAATGTTCCTTTTGAGTAAGTACATAAAATATGGTGTGCGCTGGGACCAAATCCTGATCCTGCCCTGTCAACATCCCATCTCTAACAATGAAACAAGATCCTCTACTCCTTGATTGCAGTTTCTCTTCCTTACCAACATGTACACGATCACTAGAATCCTGGCATGCCTCCTGCTTGTTAAAGTAACCAGATCAACCCATACGGAAACACACTGACCCCATGTACCAAACTCCACCGTGAATAAGACTGTGCTGAGCACTGAAATGGGAGTATGAATCTGAGGTCCCCGTAAGTATCCCTGGTGCAGCACAGACCTCAGAAGTAGAGTTACAGCATGGGCTATAGGGGAGAGAAATGTTATCAGGCAGGTGCACTCCGTGTGAAAGAAACTCCTGAATGTTGCCTTAAGTAAAGGAAAAGGCAATCTTCTTTACTTGCTAGACGAGAAGGCTCTTCATTAAGACTAAAGTTCACTGCATCAGATAACCTTTCCTCTTCTAAAGAACTTAAGCCACTTACAGTTACCAATGTGCTTTTTCTTTTTTCTGTTTTTAAATTATAATAGTCTTACTTCTCGTTTGCCAAAAATTGGAGAAACCATCCATGGACATAAGTTTTTTATTGGCTTTGGAGGGAAAGGTGCCAACCAGTGTGTCCAGGCTGCCAGGCTTGGAGCAAAGACATCCATGGTATGCAAGGTAAGCGCTCGGATTTTAGGACAAGCTCATTTTTTTTCTTTTTCTTGACCATTATAAATTGAACAAGTCAGTGGTTCTAATACATTCATAATGTGCAACATTGCTTCTGTCCAGCTCTGTCCAATTAGCATTATTTAAAACTGAAGCTTCTTTTTAAACAATTTCTTCTTCTTTCCTCCTCTCCTCAAGCCCTTGCAATCACTAGCCTGCATTCCGTGCATATAGAATTAACTACTCTTGACATTATGCATAAATAGAATGCATAACACGTGATATTTTGTGTCTGGCTGGTTTCACTTACTGTTTTACTGTTTTTGAGGTTGATCCACACTCCAATATGTGTCAGTTATTAGTCCTGCTTATGTACTTCCCACAAATTGTTTACCCATCCACAAATAGACTGATGGACCCTGGGCTGTTTCCCCCTTTTGGCTGGTGTGAAATCCTGCTGCTGTGAACATGCATGTACATATACTTATTCAAGTACTCATTTTCACTTCTTTTGAGTGCTCATGTTTTTAAAGATCAGAATAAGAGAGAAGAATCTTCTTGGTTCTTGATACTGGTTTTTGCCTCAATGAATCCTCTGGGAAGCAGCAGACCTCTCATAGGTTAATGCTACATTTCCTGGATGTGCATGCGTTCCTCACTGGAGAGTGCAGCATGAGGAGACTACTGGGGGTTTCTGTAGTCAGACTTCTAAACAGCAGTGTGAGTCATTGCTGTTTAGTAAGTTTCACTGCGGCCCTACAGCTTTCAGAAACTTAGTCTAGTAACTAGTGACGTACTCATCACCAAGTCATTTTCTTTCAGTGTTGTATCTTAGAAAGGAATGAACTCCATATAACTCGTGTTTTGGCGTATTTCTGTTGTCAAATATGTGGAGATGTGATATGTACCATTCACTGATCCTATTTCTGCCCATCCTACTCAAATAACGTGAAAATAAGTGAAACTGTCAGTTTTACTTTTGCATCTTTCATTCATTTTAAGGTGCTAGAATTATTAGTATAAGAAAGGAAGATTATGTTGGTGTTTTATGTAGGGAAAGCTAGACTAGGTCTACACCGTAGAGGGTAAGAAAAAACATGAGAAACTTAAAAAGAATGAGCCTTGCCCTGTAAACCATATAAATTTTACCAAAATTTCTCCGAAATGTCATTTCCCATTACATACAGCACTTTTCTCACTGCAGAAGTCTGTAAGTGATGTATAAACTACATGATTATCACTTTTATCTGCTAATGAATTATAACTTTATTTCTAATTTATGACTATTTTTGAGTTTCATCAAAAATATCATGTGAAACAGAAAATTTAAAGTAAATCCTCAATTGGCCAAGTAGAGTTCTTGATTTACAATATTATTATCATAAATTGGCAGTTACATTTTATGAATTATGGGGCTGTGAGAAAGCGCTGTTGAAAAAGTTTAGGCCTGACCCACCCCAGACTTGATTAGGTATGAGGGTCTCACAAGTAATCACATCAGATGGTGCTGAGAAAGACCTTAGGAACTGGATGACACAATTTCCTGGCTGGGAAAACCTGAGCACAGAACTGGCATTAAGGGACCCAAGATACTATTCTGGGAAGAAGAGAGTATCCTGAAAGTGGAGGTGTGAAAAGAGAGATTAGAGATCGCTCTCCTTTTGGAAGACTATATATTCATGGAGCCATGAGTCAAGGTTAAATGTCCCCTGGGATCTCATCCAACTATTAAGATTTGGTGATTGGCTTTACTTTAGGTCTGTTGAATTTGAGGCAAAGAGAGAAACACAGAGTAAAAATGTTTGAATTATAGAACTGAATTTGAAAAGTAAACCATGAAGCCCTATGAGTAGACATGAGGGGAAAGGGAAGTATCTGTGTCCTGGGATGTTTTTCACTGGGAAGGTTGACTAAAGCAAAGGTGCTCTTTGGTTCTTGTCTGTGTATGATTTATGTTATCACCTGGACACTTTTGAAAATTCTGCATATTTACTGTGTGTACCTGGTTTAATCATTTAATATTTGCCCCCACAGTAGAAGTTAGCCTAGGTATCTCAGTGAAAAATAGAAAATGTGACTTGAGGTATAACCCATCAAGGGCAACTTTGCTTAGGAAACCTAGGACCTTTAGCCAGAAACTTATTTAAAAGCTTAAGCAAATGGCATAATATTCTTTCAAAAAAAAAAAAAAAGAAAGAAAAGCAATATTTTTATGACAGCTATCCATTAGTCATAATACTTTCCATTGTGATGTACATTTTTATTAAGCAAGTCAGCCAAACTTGCTTTATGACAGTTTTTTAAAGATGACAGCTTCCAAGAAGAAATCAAAATCATGAAATTAAGATACAAATGAAAAGATGGGGCTAAAAGAAAACTGATAGACAATTATTACGGTTTTCCTAGCAACACTAAGTTACCTACTGCTGCCCTGCAAAAAGAAAAACAAACCAGAAGTGAAGCTCTGATGAAATAAGATTGTTTGATGTCCTGTGTAAAAACACTTTCATTGAGTTAGGGAGAATTGTTTATGAAGGTACTGTAATAAAAAATACTAAGCAAGGGCTACATCAATACTTATATAGTAACACATATATGATACGACACTTGAAATACAGTAATTAAGAATTGTATGGATCATCTATAAATATCTCATTGTTTCTGTGGTGTGAGAAAACTCAAAGGGTAAATAAGGACCAAAATATATAACAGATACTGTGAAATAGGAAAAATATGTTCAGGGCCCAGGGACACAGCTCAGTGCCACAGCACCTGCCTGGCAAGCGCAAGGTCATGTGTTGAATTCCTGGTACAAAAAAAGGAAGAAAATGTTCAAATAAGAAAAAATACTAGGTAGTGAGAAGGGGGAAAGAAAGGAAAGCAAAGGGGCTGGGGATTTAGCTCAGGGGCTTAAGTGCCTGCCTGGCAAGTGCTAGGTCATGAGTTCAATCCCCAGTACTGGGGAAAAAAAAAAAAAAAAAAGAAGGAAGGCAAAAGAAAAAAATGGAAGCAAAGCTTTTGTAAATAAGAAAGGGAAAGGGGTTGAGGGTGGGTAGGGGGATAGGGGAAGAAGAATCAAGATATATCATGTACAGGTACAAATTTCCTGTATGAATGTTATCATTATGTATACCTAGGGTATACCAGTAAACTTAATTAAAAATAAAAAAAGAATTGTGTGGTCCTGGACCGTCCCTACTGTCCAGTGATAATTGGAGATGGTCCTTATAGTTTAAAAATCCAGGAATACAGTGTAGAAAGTGAAAGTCTTCTTCCCAGAGGAAAGAGCCTACTAGGACATCTCTAATAAGACTTCATCTAATTTGTACAAATATTCCCTTCCACATTCCACAGAGGCCAAATGTCAGGAGGAAGTTATTTCTAAACATCAAACATAGACAGCTTGGGAGAACCATGTCGAGTAAACAGCTCAAAATCCAAGGGCCCAGTGTGAGCCCAGAGACCTTGCTTTCTGTACAGAGGAACAGAAGCCATAAGCAGGCATAGACCCAGATGACCCAGGTCAAGAATCAGCAAACTGGACTAACATTCAAAACTTACCTGGCCTTGCTTCCTACAAACATGAGATTATCTGAACTAATTCAAGTAGCTAGCCATTTTCCTTCAGAAAGTTCAGGCAGGAGATTTAGTGACCAAGGCAGTCTGTTGGGGCAGACTGTTGCTACTCAAAGTCCAGCCCTCAGGCCACTGCCAGACTTAGGATGTCACTGATTCAGACAGCAAAATCTGAAAGTGAGCAGAGATTTCACTTATAGCAATTTCATGTAGTAATTTTTTAGTTGTTGAATATAGTAGTAATAATAAATTAGCCCTTATATTTTTTGATTGCCTTTATATAATTGATTGTATTTTACAAAATTATTGATTCCTAGTGGATTGTAACCTAGAAAATGAAAGGGAAAAAAAGGTCCTTCACCACTGCGAAATTGAGAATACCCATCATCTTAGCCAAAAAAGGTGCCTTCTGTGCTGGAATATTGTGGGAGCATCCAATGAGCTCGCATTTAGATTTTTATTTTCAAAGATCCAACATGTGTCATCAGATCTGGCCAGGTGATATATAATGAAGTGAAACCTTTTCTGAACTCAATTGAAAGACAGCTGGCTAAAGCCACTTGGCTGAATGTCCAAACATGGGTGCAAACAGTACGTCTCTTATGTCATCTTAAATAGGCAGAAACGATGAAAATGAAAGAAAGCAACTGGATTACCAGAAACCTACTCTCAGATAGCCAGACCTACTAATGGAGGTTTAGTATTAACTTCATATCTCAGAGAACATTACTAAGGTAAACACTGTTTTATCTTTGATGTAGACAGCAAGCAGTCTTAAATAACTGACATTTTATACATTCTTGTATCTTTTATGATAAGGCCACGAATGACAAGTTTAAAAGTTAATATGAAGGAGTTATTCAAAACAGCACCTGCTGAGTTTTGTCGTCTCCTCAGTTAGCTGCTCACTGTAACCCTCAAGCAGCAAAAAGTCACTGAACGTCTGAAACACAAGGACTGAGTGGCATTAGGCTTGGTCTTAGTATCCTGCTTTAGTATACATGATAACTTCCAGCAGAGTGTTCAACTTTGTGTGACCTCGGATAAGACGTCTTGGTCCTCTGTGTTCTAGTTTACTGCAAATGTATGTTGAGGCATGAAATAGTATACTAAGTGGTTTCTGCCACTAAAAGGTTCCATCCATTCTTCCATGATTTTGAAAAATAGAAATACATTACATTATAGCGCTAACTGAAGTTACCCTCCCCACCCACATCATAGTTCTGGACCAGGGAAGCACGCTGAGGCCCTCACTGCCTTAACCACCTTGCTTGGGCAGTGTGAAAGAAGCCCTTGGCACCCTTACCTGCAGGAAGACTTGTGCTCCTTGTAGAGCCCACCCTCTGTCCGCCCTGGGCCTGGCTGCATTGTCAAATATAGTGACCACCCACCATGTGGATATTTAAATTTAGAAGTAATTAAAATAACATTAAAAGTCGAATTTCTTTATCACCCAGTTTTCGTTTCAAGTCCGTGCACTAGACAGCAGAGAGGCAGAGCATGTCATGACTGCAGAAAGTGTTACCAGAGCTGCTGCTCTTCAGTGTTTGGAGCTGAACCCGGGGGTTGATAAAGCACATCGTGGGTCCCATGCGTTTCCTTGGCTTATGTTCTTCGCCCTGGGCGCTCTTGACCTGGCTTGTTTGACCTGGAACAGGCTCACTCAGATAGGCTACCTCAGATGATGTGGGCTTTAAGAATCTTTCTGCCGCAACGTATTTCACTGCTGACTGTGAGAGTGCCTTTAAGAGGGAAGTTGGGAACGAAACCTCGTTAAAACCATTCTGCAGCCACTACTAGGACTGGCTATGCTGGGTGTTTGTAGTCATGTCCCTCCCAGGAATAATAGGGGTCCAAGGAAAGTAGAACAGAGGGCAACTGAGGTGATCAGATGCTAATGAACACCTTTAATGTGCAGAGCTTGGGGAGGGACCTATATATTTTATGCTAGAATCTCCAGTAAGACATGCCTAAACTAACAAATATAGAATGGCAAATAATATTAGAATGGCTTTGAATTATGGAATTGATGAGGAATGCTGTGGGAGTTCTGGAAATGAGATTAGTGACAGCCAGAATAGGGAAGGAAGATGTTAAGTTGGTAGTTGAAAAACAGATAAGATTTGAGGAAGTGGAAGAGAGAGAAAGGACTTCTAAGTTCTCAGAAGTGAAAGCAAGGAAATAGGCATGACCGTGTGGCATTCACATTGAGTTCTAACACAATCAAGTTACAGTATCAAGTTAATAATGACTTTCTGCTAACCAATATGAAGAACAGAGAAATCAATTTTATTTTTCTTCTGTTTCTGGGGCTCAAACCCAGTAGCACTCATCACTAATCTACATCACAACATTTTTCAGTTTTTTATTTTTTTGATTTGAAAAAGGTTCTTACTAAATTGTTTAAGCTCACCCAAATTTGGAATCCTCCTACTTCAGCCTTTCAAGTATCCAGGATTACTGCCATGTGGCACCCTAATTGAAATATGACTTGCAGAAAAATAGAAGCAAGAGGAAACAAACCTAGGCCACATCAAATTGAGATTGGGGTCAGTAAATAGAAGCCAAGGAAACTTACTGTATCCTGTCTTTAACCACATGTTAGAGGCCTAGTAGGCCCCTTGCTGCAGCAGATTCTGCAGGCCACAGCTTTCTGTATCTCAATTTAATCACCAGTACAGCAGTACCCAGGGCTATGCCCTTCATGTTTCTTACACAAAAGGCTTTATAGACACCCCCTGACTTTGAATCTGCAACCCTATGGTCCTCCACCAAGGTCACACACAGTAATCACTTGGGGCACCTGCTGCAGTCCCACCTGCAGAATGGCTGATTCCATCAGCCTGGTGTGTAACCAGACCATCAGGATTTTTATAAGTACCCTGGGACAGCAAAGATTGAGAACCATTGATTTCTTGCCTACCAGAGAGAACTTACACCAATTCTCATACCACAGCCTGGCTCAGATGGAACAATTTGAGACAAAATGCAAAGAATTTTAATTAGTCTGATAATGGCAGAACTGAAATTAGACTCCAAGTTTCTCAACTTCCATATGCACCATTTGCCTCATGGCCAAGACGCTTGCACTTAAGTTTTCATATTCATGTGGTGGCCAAAGTGTGACTGAGAAAACAGAGAAGCCTCCAAAGATTCCTGTACAATACTCTTTATTAGCCCACTAATGCTTTATAAGAGGGTTTTTTTTATCAGGACTCCCATTTGTAGTGTTTGCAGTATTTTTCGTGGTTCTCTCATTTAGCCCTCAAAGGCAGAAAAGAAAGTCCTTGTTTCAGCTCTCCTCTTCTAATTTCTGACTATCAGTTTCCAGTAACTAGGAAAAAAGCTTTGAGTCACAAGCAAGCAGAAGAGATTGAAAGGTGTGTATTTCTCTCAACTTCGTTTTTTTTAAGTCTAGAAACATAAAAGAAAGAATATATACAAGGTTTTTAGGATGAGGGAAGATAAGATTCTTTTAGTAAAATAGTGCATTTGGCATTCGTCTCTGGAATGTAGAATGAGAGGGAGAGCCCATCAAATAGGATATCGGTTTCCATTGCTTTTTGTTCACATTTTACTATGTGAGTTGGATCCACTTAACATTTAAAACTTATTCCCAAGACCCAAAGCACAGATATACCCCCATTTGATAATATCATCCTCATGAAAGTAACAGGAGAAACTGAACAACACTGGTATGCTTGCCTTGGTAGCACATATACTAAAATTGAACAGTACTAGTTACACCGAATCATTAATGGAGGCATTAATATTCTTATTACAATAATAATGAATCTCAGAAGTATTTAATGCACCCATATTCGTGCTTTCAAAATCAGATGTTCTTCTCTTTGAAAATAAAGAGCAACAGGAAGAATTGGGACCAGCTGGGCAGGAAAGTAGTTTTTAAGATGGGGTCCATGGGTAGGGGAGCAGGTCAGTGAGAGAGCACTTACGTGGTATGCATGAAGCTCCAGGTTCAGTGGCCTGCTCCACCAAATCCAAAACAAATCAAAACTGAATGCAAGCAGCTGTAGCTGCTGCCCCTTTCCCAAAGAAAAGGCTACAGACACAACCCCACTGCCATGAAAAGGAGGAGGATGGGTTTGATTATTACTTCCTTTTGAAGTCTTATAATGTCTCCAATGCTTTGTTTTTATTAATACTGCTGAGACATCATGGTAACCATTGTAGATCACCTTGTATTGCGGTTATATATGACTTTTTTCCTTCATACTTTTCTAGGAATTGTTTTGTTTTATCTTGCTTTGTTTTGTTTTTGCCTCTAATACAGAAAGGATAGATATACATTTAGAGACTCATGCATGTGTAGCGCTTATAAACAGTTTACAAGAACCAACTATATAACACATGTTGAAATGAACAACTACTTTGAAGAAAAAGAGACACTATAGTACCCAGTGCTGATTCCACAATTTCATGATGTGAAATCCAGCAAAGTTATCACTCTTTGTTCAAAGTGATTTTAGCTTGTTTTATTTTGTTTAAGTTCAACACACATGAAGGTATGGACAGCTGTTTTTAGGAGAATGAGAGACATTATGACAGCCATTCTCGGCTTCCCTATTGTCTGGTCTTGAAGACCTGAAACGCCCTCCTCGTCCTGCTCAGATCAATTCCATACTATGTTGTTTCAGGTGAATTCCCTGTATGTGACAATATGGACAACTATTTGGAAGAAAACAAGAGTCAATACGATAGATAGTGAATATCTCCAATTGTCTAGTTTTGGAATTTATGTCCCTTACATTGCTTTCTTGTGATCCGCTTTGTTCTGTTTTGTTGTGTTTAATTTTACCCTTTTGATATAATTGAATGTATATTTGAGTGGGTAAGATGGATGACCATATTGCTGGTTTTTTTATCAGATCGTGGAACAGAACTGTTAACAGACTCACTGCTTGAATGTCTACTTTACATGTTTTAACTTTATAATTTGAACAACTATTTCCAAGAAGTCAGTATGTAATTTGTCAAGTAATAATCTCTTAGGTTTTTTTGTTGTTGTTCTTTTCCTTTTTTCCTTGGAATTCTGTATTGTGGCTACCTTTTATTCTGTTTTGTTTTGTTTTTCTTTCTTCTCTTTAAATAAAATTTAAAAAAAAAAAGAAAAGAAAAGGAGGAGGATGGTAGGACCAAAGCTTTACTTAATCCCTTACTGTTTTAGATGTGTTGCCAAAGATGTTATTTTATTTTCTCTTCACAGCAAACTTGCTATGACTTTCCCAATAAGGAAATTGAGATGTAGAGAGAATTAAAGTGGCTTGCCCCAAATCACACATACAGAGGCATCTACCTTCCATAACACAAGGGGAAAATACTGTCTTCCTGTTCTTTTTATTCCTTCTTTTGCTGTAACCAAGATTCAAAATTAAGGGAGCTACAGTTGACTTCCCTTCTTCTTAGCTAGCAGGGGCATCACTTCTCCATTGTTTTTCTTTGCCAGATTTTCACTTTTAACAAACTAACATCAGACAAGACAAAAACAAAGTTACTTTGTTATTCCTCTCACAATGAGTTTAGAAGCCCAGCCAAACATTTGTCAGGAAATTCTTATTAGAATACGTCTGAAAACATAACCATCATCAAAAGATGTAGCAAGGCAAGTAACTCTGAGCAGAAAAAAGAAAGCAGCTGTAGTAGGTTCTAGAATACCACTGCAGCAAAGCTCCAAAATGCAATTACCTTGAGCGTGAAATCCCTTCCTAATTATGCCTCTGACGCACGTGATAGTCTGCCTAGATTATGGTTGTCTTTATATGTCTTACTATCCTTTGATATTATCAGTCTCTTGGAGATAAAGCTACATACTTTTGGGTTTCCTCTTCCCTGCAGCAATCTTCCTGACCCCTGTACCCCCAGTGTCTGTATTAGCACCTCCATTTATCAGTGCTGTCCTTGATGTTCACCTTTAGCAGATTTTGTCTGCATAAAACTGTGAACAAATGGAAGAGGCATTTTATTGCCTTCATGTGTACTAAGCCCCACCTGCCTAGAAATGACGCTTTCTTAATCCCTCTAACAGTCTTACAATGATATCTTCCCAGTTACAGAACTTTATAATTATCTATGGGAAAGAACTATTATATAAAAGAAGATGAGAGGGCAAAGACTTTGTTGCTGGTATGAATCTTTGACCTGTGACCTGGGCACTTTTGCACTTAGCTGGCTGATAAATAGTTGACCTCTCATAAGGGATACCTTTGGCAAGTGAGCTACTTCAACCAGGAACTCACTCAACAATAGTACTCACTGCTGGATGCTCTGTGACGTAAATATGGTGATTCTGCTAGTAAGAAAGTGTTGTACGTTATTTGAGATTATTGCTTAACCAGCATTTCCAGAAAAGAAATAAAGAAAAAAGAGTTCTTTGGTGAAGAAGGTATCAGATATGGATATAAATCAAGAGTCTGCAAACTTCGGCCCGTAGGACAAATCCTGTTTACTGCCTACTTCTGTAAATAAACTTTTATTGGAACAACATCACATCTACTTGTTTCAGATCTTCTTTGGCTTCTTTTATGCTGTAATGGCAGAGTTGAATAAGAGATCATATGGCCAGCAAAGCCTAAAATATTAGCTGTCTGTTTCTTTAGCCAAAACCTTTTCACCTGTCTATACTGTCCAAAAACTTATAGTGTAATTGTATCCTCCTTCACTGGAGATCTTGACCAAAGTAAATCTATAGGTTACTTTCTATTGATGTATCCAAAAAGAAACAGAAAAATACCAAGGAACCTTAGATGTATGTTGCTAAGTGAAAGAAGCCAG
Source organism: Dolichotis patagonum (assembly GCA_004027295.1). NCBI lineage: Eukaryota > Metazoa > Chordata > Mammalia > Rodentia > Caviidae > Dolichotis > Dolichotis patagonum. The sequence goes on along the minus strand of PVJX010001595.1, from coordinate 55,362 downwards.
TTTGCAAAAGCTGCATGCTATGTGAGTCCAACAATAGACATTCTTGAAAAGATAAAACTAGAGACAGTGAAGAGATCAGGTGGTTGCCAGGCACTAGGGTAAGGAAGGGATGAATGGGCAGAGAATGAGATTTTTAAGGGACTGAAACTATCCTTTATGGTAGTGTAATGATGGACACTTGGCATTACATATTTATAACACCTACAGAATATGAACCCCGGTGTTGGGAGGTACCATGGTCAGAGATGGAGCATGGCATGTGCAAGGCCCCCAGTACAACCCCCAGGATCAAAGGGGAAAAAATGAACCCTGATGGAAAGTGTGTAGTTTACATGTGGCAGTGTAGGTTCATGGATTATAACAGATGTACCATTCTGTGCAGGAAGTTGATAATGGGAGGTGGGGGAGAGTGGGAAGAAAGAAGTTATATGAGAACTCTGTACTTTCCACTTGCTTTTTTAATAGTAGGGGAAACAGCACACATCCAGGGCACATCTGACTCTCAGCCCACCAGTTTACAAGCTCTGCTATAATCTCAATGGCAGAGGTCAGGCCAGTGTCCAGCCAAAGTGACAAGACACAGCATTACCATCAGAGAGGCATAGTGGAAGGTACCAGAGGTGCCCAGTGATCACAGCACTGGGCCAGAACAGGGCAGAAGGAGGTATATGTGTTCACACCAGCAGTTTATGCCAGAAGCCTTCAAATATTAGCCTTCTGGGGTTGAGCCATAGACCTAGAGGCATGGCCTGTAGATGGCTGGCCAGGCAGAGAGGAGTCCCTGATGTAAAAGCTAGGGAAGTAACAAGATGATTAGGATTCAGAGCTATTCTGGCAGAATGGAGGGAGATCCAGTGACTAAAGTGGGCCAGGAGCTTGGTCTGTCTATCCAGGCAAAAGCATAGCTACTCTAATTATGGTTGAGGGTCAGAGCAGGTAACTGGCTCTTGAAGCTAGTTATGACTTTGTGGGTAAATACAATAGCTGCCAAGTTCAAGACAGCTTTAAGGGGGAAAGGGAATAGATTTTTTTTTTTTTTTAACCAGGGATCAAACTCATGATCCAGCACTTGCCAGGCAGGCACTTATGCCGCTGAGCTAAACCCCAATCCAAGGGAAAAGGGAATGTGTTGGCTCATGTAATTGAAAAACCCAAAGACAGAGCTCTGCTGAGGCCATTTAGGTGTCCATCAGACTGTTAGGAGTCTGTATCTCTATGGCTGTCACCATTCCTCTGTCTTGTAGTGTTCCCTCTCTTCAGGCCCTCTCCAGATAACACTCCTCAGAACTCCCAGCTTACGTTATTTTATAGCTAGAAATCCAGCTGTAAGAAAACAGCTTATCTTTCCCAGTAGTCTCAATAAGGTTTCCAGGATCAATTCTTAGTGAACTGACTGAAGTCGTGCACCCATTCATGATCTTAATCACTGTGACCAGAATGGCTGCTTAATCAGGCCCAGGCCCCCTGACCAATCTTACCGTGTTGTCTATGAATAGAAGAGGAATGACTGTGCAAAGGGCAATTCGAAGTGCTGTTCACAGAATGGATGCCAGGATGCAAAAACAACAGAATCCCACTACACCCAGTTAGCCAAGTCAGCGAAGGCTTTAAAAACTCCCTGCTGTTTTTCCCTCATATCAAAGTTACAGAAGAAGACAAGATTCCCGGGCTGAGGGCTGTGTGTGAGAGGCAGAGTAGTTGCCTACTATGTTCAAGGCCCTGGGTTCAATCCCAGTACCAGAAGAAGGAAGAAGATTCAAAAACACGGAGCAAGTTGTTATAAAAATGTCTTCACTGACAGTGTGAACACTGAGACCCCTCATACGTATTGAGGATTAATGATGATGTACGCCATGTCAGTGCAGTTGTCAGATGAACAGAATGGAGCCAGAGAACTTGTAACCATCGGTAAATGCTTCACATTTTAGGTAGGGTATCAGTGAAACGTTAGTGCCGTATGCAACAATTCATTCAGCTGAAATCAAGTCTAGAGTGTTACGTTAGGAAGATTAATTAATTAATGTTTATAAAGTACTGTGCAGATATGCCCTTTTAAAGTGCTAAGTATTCTAAAAGCTACATTGCAGCGTTTTACTAAATGTAAAAGATCTAATGTTCATCATTTCTTTGGTACAGGTTGGCAAAGATTCTTTTGGCAATGATTATATAGAAAATTTAAAACAGAATGATATTTCTACAGGTAAAATTTATCTTTTTTAAAATTAGTGTTTATAACTTTCTTCTGCAATTTTGTTATAAGAAAATTTAACATAGAATAGAATTATTAGATCCTCCCCTGGTGGCCAGAAAGTTTGTATGCACAGCTTTGTCTGATCCTGCTTAAATGTCCCCTCGTGAATTCTTTTTTATGCATCCCTTCAAATGGGAATAAAAGGATGGGAGGTTACAAACCTTCATCTCATGGATATGTGACCAAGAAAAACAGACACTGCATTTCACAAAAGGTATTTTAAGAGAAAGTCATTGAATGTTACAGCTGGAAACAATCATAGAAATTATTGAGTCTAAAAACACGGTCACAGACAAGAAAACTGAAGCTCCAAAGGGTTCATGTGATTTTCCAAGAGCACACAGCTAGTTAGAGTTAGAGCCAGGACTAGAAAGCGGGTCTTCGAGACCTAGCTTTAGCAAGAGCTCTTTGCTCCTGCCAAGGGCTGTCTCGTCAACATTCTGTTTACGTGCTGGCCCGTGATTCTCGACCCGAGCACAGAACTTGTAAGAATGAAGAAAATCAAACAAGTCCATTTTATGTGTTCAATGTTTTGTTTCTATCTCAAATGTATTATTTCTTTCACTAGAGAAAATAAATGTAGTGGTCTAGAAAATGCATGTATATATGACTATGAATAATTTTTGGGAATTGGAAGTGGGGTGATTTGATAGGTGTTACCGAGAAAAGGTGCCACTAAATATAATGATGCTTATTTCCCTCATTGTATAGGTGATGGGTATAAATTAGCACTAATTACTTATTTTTTCACCCATTCCAGATGGTTAAAGGTTAAAACTTTTTCCAAGGATTGGTGTCACATTGAAATTGTTAAAATAAATTATCCATGCCAGGCTGCGTGTGCATGATTGTAATTTTCTTTTTTCTTGTAGAATTTACATATCAGACTAAAGATGCCGCTACTGGAGCTGCTTCTATAATTGTTAATAATGAAGGTATATATTCACATATTGAAGAGTCATTTCCTGAAACAGATTATTTCCACAACTGGATTGGGATTTTGACCCTCATCCTATGGACCTCTCACTAAATACACCATTCTCAAGCCTATCCATTGGCTTTTCCAATCCAAATATAAGTATTTCCTTTTATTTATACTTCCCATTATCATTTAAATTTAAAATTACCCATTCAGTATATAAAGGGTGATCCAAAAATGTAGAGTATGTTTAAATTTTTTAAAATTTAATACTCTAAAAATACATTACCAAAAATGATTATTTTTGACATGAGCATTTTGAAGGAGAGAAGGTACTTTGAGGAGAAGTGAGTGACAGTGTGGCTCTTACTGTAATATATTTTTTAACTTAAATATTCATTATGTTTTTTGATCACCTTTCACTGATTAAACACCTATCAGGGAATTTCTGTCCAAAAATCCTCATTCTCTCTATTCACTGGATCTGGTGCTGTGTAACTTCTAGCTCTTCCCCAAAGTCAAAATGACCGTGAAAGGTGAATGTTTTGAATCAATTCAGGGCCTGAGGTAGCCACAACAGCACAACTAAAGACATTCACAAAAGATGACTTCCAGAACTACCCCAGAAAGTGGCAAGAGCCAGGCGTGGTGGTGCGCGCCTGTGATCCCTGCTCTCAGGAGGCTGAGGCAGGAGGATCACTGCGAGTTTGAGGCCAGCCTGAGCTGCACCGAGAAACCTTGAATCAAAAAGACAAAACCAAGAAAAAGAGAGAAGAAGAAAGTGGCAAGAACAGTGGGATGTGTATTCAAAGCAAAGGCGAATACTTCGAGAGGGACTGATGACAGTGTATAAATTTTTTAAACTGCAAATATCCACCATAGTCTGATCATTCTCCATACATGAAGCATTAGAGTTACATCCAAATAATTTTTATATCCTATAATGACCTTTTACCCTTTACACGAACCTAGAGTTGGCATTTGCCTCCCAGAAACTGTCAAATATTCACCTGCCATTTCCATTACATTACATAAATAAATGTAAATAGGTGCAAAAGAAAATTTCATGAATCATATTTATAGGATATGTAACGAGCAAATGGCAGCAACTAATTACATATTTCTACCTTACCATTAACGTTCAATTTGTCTACTCTTTAAACAGCAATCATATCTTGAAAGTATATTTACAACTAAGTCTGTCACAAGGCTTTACCATGGTTAAAACATTTATGTTTAAAAACAGTAACTACTTTTAAGTTAGATTTTCATAATTTCTGCCAACTGTTTTAAATATAAAATACCTACCTACGATTTTTTAAAATTAGGATGAATGTACAGAAAGACAAAGGATTTCATGGGACATCTAGGAAAAGCCTAGTATATCTTAGGCAATCATCTTACACTGGGTTAAATTTGGGTTTGTCACAATATATCTTTTATTTATAGTGTTCCTCCCCTAATCATGGGGGAATGTTTCAGGATTCAGGACTGTAAGAAGCACTGAGAAATATATATATATATAACACTAATATATATTTCTATAATACATCACTATTGCTGTATAATTATAACATTAATGTTTTTATAATTAATATGTATTAATATTTCCAATGATTTTTCCTATACATATGCACAGTAATGAAGTTTAATTTATAAATTAGCAGTAAGAGATTAACAGTAATAATAAAATAGAATAATTATAGCAATATACTATAGCAAAAGTTATATTAATGTAGTTTCTATGTCTCTATCTCAGAATCCTACTGCACTATACTTAAGTTCTTGTGGTGATGCAAGATGATACAATACCAGGCCAGGAATATAGCTTTAGTAGCACAGCACTTGCCTGGCAAATCAAGGTCCTGAGTAGAATTCCTGGTACCAAAAAAGAAAAGAGAAGGAAAGAAAAGGTGATACAGTGCCTGTGTGATGAGATGAAGGGGAGGTGGGTGATGTATGCATCGTGATGTAGCTTTAGGCTTTACGTTGAGGTGAAACAAGCAGTGCATTATCTCAGGGCTGAGTCTGATCATCAAGGTGGTGCTTGAGTGACAACCTGGCCAGTGTGTGCGTATGCAGGTGATGTTTACATGGATGCATTGGACAAAGGGTAATTCACATCCCAGATGGCATGCGATTTCATCATGCTACTAAGAATAACAAGCATCTAAAATCTCTGAATTTTTTACTTCTGGACTTTTTCATTTAATTTTTTCACACCACAGTTTGGCCACAGGTAACTGAAATTTTGGGAAACAAAACTATGGATACAGAGGATAGCTATAATGCAGTTTTGCAAGAATGTTTTACGTAATAAATATCAACTTCAGTGATCCTAAAATTAGAATAATAATTGTTATGGAAAGTAGGTATAAGTTTTCACTCTAACAATACAAAGTTTATCTTTATTACCTTATGGTACACTGTAAGTTAAATTATTACTGCCAACAGCAGCTCAATTCATGTCTTAAGACTTCTTATTCTAGGGACATTCATTTTCCATCTTCCTTACCTATGAAACAAAATCTGCATTTTCCATTCAAAGACATACCATTATGTATTATATCCCTATTATGGTAGGCTTTGCCTAACTTTAGTATAATAATGTCCTCAAGAGTGTAGATGGTAGAAGAGCTAGGCCCAGTACAGAGCTGGGAGTCAAGCTCTTTTATTGAAGGGTGAGTACTATGTAAGGTAAAGTAGCAAGTTTCACTTGGACTAGTTAAATTGGAGGCCTGAGTGAGTGTGCCGCGTGACTGTCCACTGTAGTGCAGAGAGCTATCGTCTTGAGCTTGTTGCTCTACAGCCAGGGCCAGTCAAGAAGTACAGGTTTGGAAGTCAGCAGCACAGGCTTCGGTTGACTCTGTCAGAGAGAATGAGGTCACTGAAGGAGAAAAAGAAGGAGAGATGCTATCTTTCAGTGAGTGGGCACTATGAATTTTTCCAGGATTGAGGTTAGGCTTATACTAAACTGTTTCCACTTTATTACGTCTTCGTCATGGCCAAAAAATACATCTGTAGTAAGCTGATAGACTAGAATTTATTCTATGTTGAGAAGTAATTTTAGGTCATGTCTATACAAGATCAGCACGAATATCCTGGAACACAGGAAAAAACAAAAACCTGCATGCCACAACTCATTCCTCCGGATCAGTGCTGTCCAACAGAAATAAAATATAGCCATGTGTAGGATTTTAAGTTGTCCAGTAGCCACAAGAAACAGGTAGACACCTTTGACAATATATCTGTTTAACCTAATACATCTAAAATATTACTCAACATGTAATCAAACACCTACTTTAAAATATAATGTTTTTAAAGTGTAATGAGCTATTTTAATTTTTTTATGTGCTGTATTTGAAGTCCACTGTGTATTTTCTACTTTAAGTACATCTCAGTTCAGGCTGACCGCATTTCAAGTGCTTAGTAGGCACACATGCTGTAGTTACTGCTATACCAGATGCCTCAGCTCTGAAGAGATCAGGTAAGGTACACCACGTAGATGGGATTGTGGAGCGGGCTCCAGTGATGAGAATGTATCATGTTAGTCTCGTTTCTTCCTCATGATCTGGTGCACTGGAGACCAAACCTCTTCCCTCTCTACTTCATCTGGCAGAATTTTCCATCTGTGAGATACTATAAAATGTGTTCAGTTGAACAGAACCACTTCCAGAGTACCATAGGATACAACACATGAACTACTTGCACGCTATATGGCGTTAGTTTTAATTGTTATGTGTCTTTATTCCTATTCATGCTCATCTATATGGTAACTGGGGCTTAGAATTCTCAAACTTTACTATATAGGTTGTATCAGCCATTTTCCACAAAAGAAATGTTAAAAATATGTTATGTATCTTTGCTTAACTAATACTCTTTGAAATATTGATCAGGCAAACCTTTTTAAGATTTTGTTTGAAGTAATGAAAATAGGCCAGGCACGGTGCCACAGGCCTTACAACTATTTGGGAGGCTGAAGCAGGAGGCTCACTTGAGCACAGAAGTTCAGAGCCAGCCGGATATCGTAGAGAGACTGTCTCCTGGGAGAAGACACAAAGTAAACAGAATAATCTGAATCTCAGAGCTACTACAGAATATACATTCGAAACAAAATTTAACCTGAATGTCCTAGAAATGTTAAAAGTTAATACTTCACGTTTTGTAGTGACTGTATTGTAACATCGGATGATTGTAAGCATTGCAGAATATCATTGCTCAGCTTCGCTTAGCTTTAATATAAATATGTAGAACTTCTTTGTAGGCCAAAATATCATTGTCATTGTGGCTGGAGCGAATTTGCTTTTGAATACTGAAGACCTGAGGGAGGCAGCCAGTGTCATTAGCAGAGCCAAAGTAATGATCTGCCAGCTAGAAATAACTCCAGCAACTTCGTTGGAAGCCCTGACAATGGCCCGCAACTATGGAGGTAACGTTACACATTTGTCACTGTCTGTAAAAGCTCTTATCGCTGTCTTCATTAAAGTTAACCTTTTAAGTTAAGCAAAGCAGTACTTTTTTTGTAGTAAAATATTCTTTCCTCCATCTGTGAGATTCACTGTCTTGTAGTTCTTGATAACATTAGAAAAACTTACAACTAGAATAAAACTAATATGAGGAGGTTATCTGATACCCCTCGGTGCAAGTCTGCAGTCGAGCCTGCAGGATGATAGGAGGAGGCGTCAGTCTGTGCAGTAGCCTGACGTCCAGGACACTTGCTAGGCAGTGAGTCGTTCTCCATTCTGAGAAGCAGAGGTTAAGGGATACGTCACGTTCTGTCACTGCCCAGGTACGAGTTGATAAACATCTCTGGGAGTCAACAGTTCCTTCTTTCTTTTTATAAAACTATCATTTCAGAAAATAAATATTACATATATTACTTGCTGTGTTGTCAGTATATATTAGGCAGCTCTTCTATTTGACTTTTGATTTCAAAAATTTCCAGATCCACCAAAACAGGTAGAACTATGTCGTTAAACCCATCACTCAGCAGTTGGCAGCCCAAGGCTAGTCTCGATTCGTGCTTCCATACCCCTTCTCCCCTTCCTGTTGTTACTGTCTGATTCTGGGGATTGAACCCAGGGCCTTGCACTGAGCCACATCGCCAGCCCTTACTTTGTTTTGAGACACAGTCTCGCTAAATCACCCAAGCCAGCCTCAAAATTTCCATCCTCCTGCCTCAGCCTCCTAAGTAGTGGGGATTACAGAAAAGTCCCCCATGCTTGACTCAGATAAACTGATATTTTTCAAGGTAGTTTCATTGCCTTTTTGTCTCCTTTGTCTAGTGGCAAAAGCATCACTTGCATTCAAACTCCATTTCTGACTCTTGTTAACTTTGTGGTCTTAGAATTAGCTGCTGTTTCTGACCCTTTCTGTAAAATACATACAGAAATACACCCTATAGAATTATTCTACGGATGGAATGAAATAAAATGCAATGCCAAGTGTGTTACAACACGTGCCAGAAAGTCCCACTTTTCTGGTTTCCTGTCCACTTTTTTTTAAATGAAAATTAGGCTGATGTCCTGATCCTAGCACCATCTGGCCAAAGAAACCAAAATAAAAAGTAGCCACTCTAAGGCAAGGACTTTTGCCTTGTAGCCTAGCAGTAGTTCTGTGATTTACAGTGAGAATATACAGAGGGAACTACATTGACTTTTCCAGATAAAACTTTCACAGCAATATACAAAACTTAAAAAAAAAAAAAAGGAGAACAGAGTATGTTTGCAGAATGTGTGTGTGTGTTTTCATAAGTGATTTCTCACAAAGTATATAGTGTTCTATATACCAGTAAATGGAAAATAAGTCACTGATGTGATTTTGTGGAGAATTTTAAAGTGTGTGTCCTGATTTAACAAATTTTCCTCTTGGCAAAATATGCCATGGCAAATTCTCACTGACATTTACTGTATTTTTAATGGACTCAAAGCTGTCAGAAAGAATTCTAAGCCAAAACCCATTTGGTTACATTTTCTCAAAGTGTCATGGATAAAGCCTAATGCTTATGGTAAGCGTTCCCTGCACTGCGCTCAGCTCAGCTGGGGCTGTGAATACAGTGTGCCACTCCCCACCGCACTCTTGCTCCTGCCTCTCTATAGATGAACGCATTTTCTTAAAACTTTTCTTTTTTCCCACTATCCCTTGCTTCTTGGAGGTCACTTTTTGCTCTGTCCTAGTCTAGTTGCGTGTTACCTGTCCCACTTGTGAAGGAGAGGAAGGTACATCCGCCACAGCTGAGGAGCCAGCCTTTCACAGGTGAGGGAGAGAAATCCTTATGGGCAAGTCACCTGGCCCTGAGCTGGCATCTGGGTGGGGCCCAGCTGTCATTTGGGTGGGGCCAGAAATCTTCCTCTGCCAGCTGCCAGGCAGCTCTTGCATTTGAGGGGCTGGAGGTCCTGGGGCACAAGAGGGTTAGGTCATGGTGGGCCTCAGACCACCTAGCATACTGGACATTCTCTGCAAGCCAGGGTACCTAAACATTCCCTGTGCATGATCTTCCTATGCAGTAGTCCCTCCTATCTGGGGTAGGGAGATACATTCCAGACCCCCAGTAGACGTCTGAAACTTCAGATAGTACCTAACACTACCGCATCTTAACTAAGCATTTGTCCTATAGTATGGCCATAACTTTTGCACTTTGAAGTACAACAGCAAAATTAGCACTGATGTCTTTGTTCTTCTTCGCAATTTTACGGGTAGAAGATGAGTTCTTTCCAGGCATGATGGCACGCTCCTACCATGAAATCTCAGCTACTTCAGAGGCTGAAAATAGGAAAATTAAGTTTGAGGCCAGGCTGGACAACTTAGTGAGATGCTGTCTCAAGATTAAAGAAAAAAAAAGTGTTAGGAGTATAGCTCGATGTAGAGTACCCGGGGTTCCATTCCTAGTACCAAAGGGTGGGGGATTTGTCCTTATTGTACATCTTAGCAACCTCACCATACATATTTTTTTCTTATCTGAGTCAAGAACTTTTGCCTTGTCACTTAAAAAGAAGCACTTTATGGCTTCTCTTTGGCATATCCAAATTGTCAGCTTCGCTACTGTTGCACTTTGGAGTCATTACTAGTTAATATAAAGGTCACTCGAGCACAAGCACCATTATACCACAGCAGTTGATCTGATAACCAAGATGGCTGTCAGTGTGGGAGGGCTGGACAGCGGAAGTCGTGTCCCAGTTGGGATGGAGCAGGATGGCATGAGATTTCATCACATGACTCAGAATGGTACACAACTTAAAATTTATGAATTGTTATTTCTGGAATTTTCCTTCATATTTTCAAACCTTGGTTACCACAGATAGCCAAAACTGTGGAAAACAAAACTACAGATGGGGGAGGGGCTCCTGAATGATACGGAAAGCATTAACACCCTGCATTGGTGTGTGCTGTGAGCTTATAACATTCTTCCTTGTACATTTGAGCCTCAGAAATACCTTATGACAAAGATATGGCAGCCATTATTCTTTCAGACTGAAGATGAGGAGGAAGACTCAAGTTAATTTGCTCAAACAGCCTCACACTTGTAAATGGAAAATGGAATTGTAGACTCAAAGGCCCAAGTTCTGTTTCCTGGACCATACTTTAAAAACAAAGCTCCAAGGCCAGGGATTTAGCTCAGTGGTGTAAGTGCCTGCCTGGCAAGCACAAGGTCATGAGTTGGATCCCCGGTACTGAAAAAAAAAAAGCAAAGCTCCACAAAGTTAATTTCAAGGAATGATGCCTTTGTGAAGAGAAGCTCTGAATACGTAAAATTCATACCTTTTAACCATCCAGTGTATGGCCTACAGTGTGAGTATTTTTGCTGCCTGAGACACAGAAGTAGCCGGACATGGTAACACCAGCCTATAATGGTAGAACTTGGGAGGCTGAGGCAGGGGGATTACCTCAAGTTTAAGGCCAGCCTGGCCTACTTAGTGTCTCAAAGAAATTGAAAACAAAAAGGAAGAGGAAAAAGAGAGAAGAAACCGTAGAATATTTTCAGCAGTGTTTCCCTGTAGACTCCACTCCACTGTACACACACAGTGCACACACAAGCGCACATGACACACTTCTGTGTGGAGACCACCCAGTCAGGCAGCATTCTCTGGCCAAGTCCTCTCTCCTTTATTTAACAGACTCTAGCAAATGCAGGTGCAGTTTAGATACTACAGGGTGTCTGTGTCTGTGTGTGAGTGTGATGCATTTTCATTCCCAGATGAGAGGAAAGCGGCTTAAGGAGAGAGGAGTACCAGTTTGAGAATCCTGAAGAACAGCCTCAAATTCAGAACGAGTCACTAAGCAAATAAGGAACCTCAGTCAAGAAAGTCAGTTCTATCTGACCTCCATTTCTTTTTCTGTGAAGCAGGAGAATCTGGCTAAGAGTTCTCACAGCTCGTTAATGTCACTGTGGCCTGGTCACAGAGCGTAGCGGGCAAAGCTCACGACCTGTGGAGCACCGTGTGTCTAGCCCATTATTCACTGAGGTGACATGTGCCAATCAACATTACATTTTCAGAAAAATGACAAAGTCATCATTAGCATCTGAGTTTATTGTCACAGCTGTGTTACCTGTTAACAAGTAGCAAAATTTGAATTATATGCATTGTATAGCTATATTATGTATCAATTATTAAAATATAGAAGGAAAGTTCCCCCATCTTTGAATATATTATCTCAAAATTCTTTCTCCCTGTCTTTACCAAGATTAAAACATTGGTTTTATTATTTATTTTGCCTCTCCCTCCTGCCCAAAAAAACACATTGGTTTTAGAGACAGCACCTACGACATTAAAAAAGCTTGGTCGCCCACTGTGAGCTGCTGCTGCGGCTGCCAGTGGTGAAACTCTGCATGTTGGTTCTGGTCTTTATATCCATTTCAGAGCCAGTGGAACATTACAGGAACAATTATAAATAATTGACATTGTAAGATCGCCAAGATTAAATCTTAGGTATGACACAAAGTATCTTTTAATGCCACTTCAGTTATTTTCCATTTGGCAAACAGAACTTTTTGGCTGGCCACCTAGATTTTGACAGTAACATTATCCAGCCTGTGACCCAAGCCGGGACACATTTTGCTGCTCAAGTCACAGAAAAGAACCTCCAGGGCAAGAGGCAGCCAAGCCAGCGTTTTGGGTGCTCAGCCTCCTCACTCCTCCTTAGCTCAGGGTGACTTTTCCCCCGTTTCTCTGAGCTAGTTCTCAGGACCTTTTGAACTTCTCGGCCCCTGCCCGCCACCTCAGCACATGGAGAACTTCCGCCTCGTTTCCCAGCATCTCAGCCCGTCCAGCTGCTGCCCTGGGCCTCGCTAGCTCTTCACGGACATTACCGTGTCAGCCACTGACACGCAGTGAGATAAGAGGGGTTCAGTCCATCTTACACTGTGATGAGTAACAATTACTGGGGGGAGCTGCCAGCCACCAAGTCACGTGGATTCCCTCCTTTTGCCTGGTCCCAGCGTGACAGCATCTTTTCCATCCTGTCAACTACAAATTTGTTCTTCGCTCTAACTCCATCTGCTAATTCTGCATACTCCCTAATGGTAAAATATTTCTGTATAGTTGTGGTAGCGTGAGCCAAGATGGGTTTCTTCTTTATGGCATTATACTTTTCCCCTAAATTTTGTTAATCTAAACTCAACTATCAGATTGTAAGCCCACATATTCAGTTATTATTGGTAAGAATCCTATCTCACGCAAATCAGGTTTAATTGGTTTTACACAGTATTTGTGATAAAATTTGTTATTATGGAAAATGTCAAATATACAATGATGCACAGAAAGTAGTATGGTAAGCCCATATATACCATTATTTAGTTTCAGCAGTTATCCAGACATAACTTCCGTACCTCAGCTCTTTACTACCTAACCTCCATTACAAAACCTACATATTATTCCATTCATAGTGTATCTGGTTTGGGTTTGTTTGTTTGTTTGTTTGTTGAGACAAGGTCTTGCTATGTAGGCCAAGTTGGCCTCAAACTGGCAGTCCTCCTGCCTCAGCCTCCTGAGTGCCGTGCTTATAAGTATGTACCAGTTTTTCATGGAAGTTACTATGTATGTTTAAACAATGATGTCTTTGCATGATCTGTGGAGCTTAAATTATAATCGGGTTTCTCCCTATCACCTTTTACAACAGGCTTTTTCACTTCTAATAAATTCAGAAATCTTCCTCTGACAAACCAGAGGCCTGCCTTATCCTTTTTAGCATTATATCAGGTGCATATAGTAATTTTCTTAGCCACTCCCCTTTGGTAGGTGTGTAGATTTTTTTTCTATTACAAATAGTCGTGTAAACATCATTGTATGACATATTTGCAAGCCTGTGGATTTGTGTAGGATAAGTTTGGAAAAGGTGTTGCTAGATCAGTGATGTTTTGAGAACAAAAGGAACCTCTCTAACTTCCCTCCTCTCTGTACTAGTTGCTGTTCTAGCCCGTGCTCTAACACGGGTATGTGCAGACTTGAGAATCACACTAGCTGAGCCAGAGTGTTTAGATATAATGTTTGAGGATAGTAGGAAACAGTATATTGCTAAGAAAACCTCGGAAGTGAGAGGGAGGGTGAGGATGCTGGGAAGTGGGAACTTCTGTACATTACCGACATCACTAAGGCCTTGCAGAAGTGGGGGAACCAGTGAGACCTTGTCACCAGGCCACACTCCAGCAAAAGGCAAAAGAGATGGGTGGACAGGCAGGGTTGTTGGGCTGTGTATAAAGGGCAGTATAATGATAGTAATAATCCTCTGCTTTTGTACAACTCTTTACAGTTTACACAGTGCTTTTTATGTCCGTTTTCTAATTTAAGCTGCACAATAGTCCTGTGCAAAAATCTAAGCAGGCAAAAATATACCATAGAATTTCTGTGGGTTGATGTTGTGTATTCTAAAATAACAAACATGTGGGACTAGTGTTAGCCGTACTGGACCAGACCACTGGCTGACCCAAAGCATCCAGGAACACCCGGGGGGGCACAGAAACAGACTCAACAGCCTCGCCAGGCTGCAGGAGAGGGCGGTCTGCATCAGCACGTGCTGAGTAACTTCTCCCCAGGAACGTGGCTAACTGTGTGAGAGCCTCCTGGAGAACTTGTAAATGTGCAGACTCCCTGATCTAAAAGAGTCTCTGAGAACCGTAGCTGGTGGATTTTACGCTGTGGCTCTGTATCAGGTGGAACTCCGTTACAGTTAAGGCAGTGGACCGGACTTGATAAAAACACTAGCCAATCTAGTTGCATGCTCCGCTGAATAAGTTATTGTGACAAAGAGTGATCTTCCTGCAAATGTAACTGCTAAGATCCGTAAAATAATTCACAGTTTGACACTAAAAGCTGTCTTAAAAGATACTGTGATTTCAGGATTAAAGGTGTGGATTGCTATTGACAGAGTCCTGGCATACAGAAGAGTTCTACTATTTCAGAAAAGGTCAAACCCTGAATTTAAAGCCAGGGGACCCTCGGTAGGGGTTCAGCCTAATCTCATCCCAGGGAAAGACTTTCAGAATATGACTTCACCTCTCTGAGTCTCGTTTTTCTCCGAAAAATTCCCTTCTGTGACATGCAGTTCTTTCCCTGTTCCTGCTGTCCCTGCTCATCCTTCTCTTGTAGCCTCATAGTCAAAGCTGGTGCTCAGCCCTCACTGTTCAGACTTTCTAATGCTTTTTTTTTAAGTTTCCAAATTACTCACAAAAGTCAAGAATGTAAGCTTGTGTGTGTGTTGGCATGCATAATTGTGATATAATTGCAAGGCATGAGTGCACAAAGTATACACATGTACCTGAGTTTCCTATGTCCTATTTTTACCAGGGAAATTTTGAACTCTTAACAGTTTCTTTTCTGTCATTTCTTTTTTCTTTCCTGGAAAAAGGAGTTATGAATTAGCCTTGCAACAAAGCATGTAAAGCAATCCACAGAAAGGTGGAGTGGCCTGTTCATGTTCACACATGTCCTTTCATGCCACAGCATTTTTCCTGTAATGTCGTTCTTGCCCCTGACATAACTCTGGAATCACCTTGGTTGTAAATATTGATGCTCACCTTCAAAGCTGAAATGCTAACATTTCGATCCTTGCATGACAAATTGAGGAAATATAACTAAGAAGGAAATGGTACTAGGCTCATAGAGGTTGAGTTTCAGATTTCTCTAATCTGTCACTGAGTGGGTATTTAACCTGAAGAGTACAAAAATGAGTGCACTCAGCGGTTTGCCCTAAGAAATGTCTGTAAGTGCACCATGCTAAACGTGCTAACTGTTCAACCCCTTTCCCTTTTCTTTGTAGTGAAAACATTGTTTAATCCGGCTCCTGCCGTTGCTGACCTGGATCCCCAGTTTTACGCCCTCTCAAATGTATTCTGCTGCAACGAAAGTGAGGTAAGGGTGCTTCGGCCATTCTGTGAGCAACCGGAAGACCTGCACATGGTGGATAAAGGAAGGAGGCAGGATTAACCCCACCCATCTGGCCATAAGAGAATTCCTACACACAGCTGAAAACTGACTTTCTCAATTTACTGGAGTATAGAGAGAAGGAAATTAGTAACTCTTAGGACTAGAGGTGAAGCATTTATGAGCCACCTCTGTAATGTGGCACTTACCAAACCTCAGTTTTAGCTCCTTCCCTGCCTTCACATTATTGGTATTTTTCTTTTCCTTTCTAGTTATTCTGAATTCTGTATCTAATCAGTATTGGAGTTGCCAAGTTTAGCAAATAAATATACAAGATGCCCAATGAAATTTGAATTTCAGATCATCAAAAACAGTTCACTAGACATACTTAAATATTGCAAAATTATTTATTGTTTTCAGAAATTCAGATTTAACTGAGCTTCTGATCTTTTACCTGGAAGCTGTTAAATCAGCCTTCCTGAGTATACAGCCCCAAAATATCTGCTACCTTCTGCTATTTGGGCATCATCACATCATTGGCAGATAGTCACAGGTTCTCCATTGATAACACAGGAAAGGCTTTAGGGGCCTGTGCATTGAGAGAGCTGTTTTGAGGCTTATGATGCATATATCTGCACAAAATACCTATCAATCACTCTTTCCTGAGGATTTTTAGGAAAAAATTAATTTCTTCCTCCTTCGAGGCCAGATAGCATTAGAGCAGAGCTCTCTTTCGTTGCTGCGATGCAGGATACAAATACTCATCAGCCAGGGCAACACACAGAGAAACAGTAATTAATGAACTGTTTAAATTTCCACTTGATTTGAAGCCGAATGACAGTTGCTAGAATTTCTTGACCTGTTTCATGATAGAACATACAGGACACAAGAAAGAAGACTGGTACATGGAAACTAATTTTAACAAACCACAATAGGTTATGCAATATTTTTGAGCAATCACCATGTCCAGGCATTGGGCTAAGAAAAAGGAATTGTGGAAGATAGTGACCATTTCACAATAAGGGGTTAGATTACTTTCAACCGACATAAACTGGCTTAGATTTCCTTGCTAGATATTTAAAAGGCAGTCTATTTATTCTTCAGACATTCGTCACAGTCCAAATTATATATTCAGTTCTTCTATCTTCTCCATTAAATTATAAGTTCCACAAGGTCAGGACATCTGTCTTACTATTGTAGCCCAAGTAGCTATCCCCATGTAAATAGCTCTCTTGGTGCATAATAAATTACTACAAAATGCAGGGCCTGATAACAGTGCTAGTTACTGTTTTCAGTTTCTGTGCATACAGAATTCAGACAGTATGGCTTCTCTGTCTGCTCTACGGTGCCTGGGTCCTCAGCTGGAAGACTTAAAGCTGAGGGATGGAATTACCTAACATCTTCACTCATGTGCTTGATAGAAGACGCTGGCTTCTTCTGTGCTGGCTGAGGCATGATTCAGCCATAGACCACAGCCTCTGCTTGTGGCCTGGGATTCCTCACAACAGAGTAGCCAGGTTCCAAGATCCACCATGAGAGAGAGAGCTCTAGGCAGAAACCATATTGGCTTTTAATGATTTAGCTTTAGAGGTCACAACAGAACATCACTTCTGCCCCAATCTGTTGGTTGGAGGAGTGTCCTACCACTTCATAGAACATTATATTGTCACAATGTGTTAGATTTTTGCCATTGCTGTGACACAATTCCCCATACCCACAACTTAAGGGAGGAGAGTTTAATTTAGCTCATGGTTCAGAGGATTCAGTCAGTGGTTGCCCAGCTTTAAGCCAGAAACATCATGGCACAGGGGCATGACAGAGCAAAGATGCTTAGTTAACAGCAGCCAGAAGAGAGGGGGAAGGGTGGAGCCAAGGACAAGAGCAGACTCTTCCAGGTCACACCCACAGTGGTCACCCGGAGCAAGGCCCCACCTCCTAACAACACACTCAGCACTCGTCACTGGCTTCATTTACTGATGAAAATGGTGCCCCATGATCCAGTCACCTTCCAGAACCACAGCTCTGAACACAAAGGGTGCGGGGAGGGCTTAAATCTAAAACATAACACACAGTGTAAAACAGCATTTACAGGGATGTATATTAATATAGTCATCTTTGAGAAATGACATTTCCACACATACCAGCACATAGTTGGTACCTAGCAAATGCTTATTAAATGAATGAACTCTGGTCTCTAAGGAAGTTTGGTCTCAAATATTTAAAACAAAACAAAACATTTTAATTTTCTTATGGATAGATTCAAATAATTTACACTAATAATGTAAATTCATGCTTAAGATAATCTCGCTGAGCTGTTAGTGCACAGCGGTAATCTCAGCTACTAAAGACACTGAGTCAGGAGGATTCAAAGTTCAATACCAGCCCTGCAATTTACTGATACCCTGTCTACAAATTTTAAAACTTGGGTGGGGGGGGCTAGACATGCAGCTCCATGGCCCTGGTTCAAAAGCAAAAAAAATCTCCTGCTTTAACCAAGCCACTGAGACACTGAGATACACATACAGATATAGATATAGAGTAAAAAGAGAACAAGTTTAAAAATAGGATGTAACTCCAGAAATCAAAAGTATAGCAGTTAAACCAACCATGATGGTCCACACCTATAATCCTAGTACTCGGGAGGCTGAAGCAGGAAGATCACTGAGAGTCTGAGGCTATCTTGGGCTACATAGTGGGTTGAAAGCCAGCCTGGACTACTACCAAGACTTCGAAACCACACACATGAAAAAGTATAACATCTTCTTGGAGCGTTCCAGTCCAGAAGCAGGCAGAGGTAGTAGAAGCTCTCGTTCCATGAGTAACTGGCACTAGCAGTGTGCTGCCCATGGGGACAGCAGCAGTGCCTGTGACTGGAAAACATGCCCGTGCGGCTGTGGCTCCCCTGCTAACAATGAGAAGTGGAGGCTCCCAGCCTGAGGAGACGGAAGGACAGAAACCCCGCCTCTCCCCTGGAGGGAAACCAAGCCAGCACTGGCTTCTGCATTGGCAGTGTCCAGTATGCCACCTGTCTCCAGGTTAGAGACCCTCAGGGTCCTAGTAAATAGGACTCAAACCACTAGAAAGTCACGGTTAGGCCAGGTGGGAGGTGGAAGCCAGGTGGGAGCTGCCCACCAGCGCAGTGAGCCTACAGACAGAGAGGCGGGGGTGCTGGAACTGAGGCGACAGTGGTCTAACGAGGAATGGGACCAAGAGGAAACTAATCATACAACAAAACAAGGCCAAAAAAAGACCAACACATGTATGATTTATACTCATTTTAAGAGACGAAATTGTGAAAGAAAAACTATCAAAGCAACAATATGTGAATATGAAAAATATCCCATTAGAACCCATTGAAAATGAAAGTTTTTGAAATTTTTTTTACTCATTCACTAGAAAAATAAACATTATATTAGAATAAAGAAGTAGTACACTAAAAGAGATCCAGTCACCTACGGGTGGGGAAAGTCACTGAGAAAACAAGGCAAAAAGGAAATAGTTTTGAAATATCGGACACTACATTTAATAGAGTGAAAGATGAAAACAGTGGAAGAACTGGAGAATAATACATTACATTAGAGGGGAAACTGCAAGGTGCTTTCAGGAAGTAAGAAAGGACACGAAGCTGGGGGTGTGCTCAGCAACATAAGTGCCTGCCTTGCAAGCGCGCAGTCGTGAGTTTGATCCCCGGTACCAATTTAAAAAAAAAAAGGACATGAAAAATATATAGGCCAGTTTTGCCGTTTACATGTAATGATTGGCAGACAGAAGGTAACATCTCTTTCTGTTCCTTATATTTTATCCAGGCTACACACCCTTAGGGTAGGTAGCACTCATGTCCAGGGTGGGGCATCCTTAATCCTACCCAGAACTATGCCAAACCAATCAGTAATCACACACCCTCCGTCCCAGCATCACACACTCTAGAGCCAGCCACCGCTGGAAAAGTCCCACCTGGACCTTGTGAGGCTTCGCAGTGGTGTAAGGGGGGGACCTTATAGACGCAAGCCATAGCACGTACCTTACATACTTGAGTGTGTGTCACCTAAGAGGAAACACAATGCCATTATCACACTTAGGAAATACCAGTCATGTTATAGTGTCCTATGAGATATCCAGGCCATAGTCAGATTTACTTGTTTGTTCCAAGAATGTCTTATAACAAGGTTTTTTGTTGTTGTTGTTGTTGTTGTTGTTATTGTTACTCTTTTTTATTTATTTTTCTGTACCAGTACAGTATCCATCAAAGTTTCTGTCACATTGTTTGTTATTAAAAAAAAAAAAAAAAGGGAGACACATTTTCTAGAAAAGCAATTCTAGGAGTGGATTCTGTTTTATTTTCACCCATTTCCTGTTCCTTTGTTTTATTCCAGGCCGAGATTTTAACGGGCCTCACAGTGAGCAGCCTGGAAGAGGCTGGCAAGGCTGCCCTTGTGCTCCTGAGGAGGGGCTGCCAGATTGTGGTCATCACCTTGGGGGCTGAAGGATGCGTGATGGTGTCACAGACGGAGCCTGTTCCAAAGCACATTCCCACAGAGAAAGTCAAGGCTGTGGACACCACGGTAGGTTGTACACTGTAACAATTCATTTTTAGCCTTTCATAATCGTTTCATGACTAAGATAATGAGATAAAGCCTAGGAAATGATATGGTAGACTAGAACATTCAGCAAGAGCATTATGTCTTAATCAACTCAAACTCACCATCAGCAAACCTCGGTGAACCTCAGTTACTTCATCCATAAAATCAGAATACCAGTAAAGTGACACCTGTGTTTTCTGTACTCATTCATTCTTTCACTCAGCACCTATTACGTACCAGTCACATGCTAGGCACTGGGGGTATGGTAATGAACCAGGCAGAATCTCTGTCCTCCTGGAGCTTACGTTTCCAACTGTGTCTTACAAGCCTCTCCTGTAGAATGAATGGCGAGGAGCCTTGTTTAGCAGAGATCATTCTTTTAGCCATCAGATACTAACAGCTACGGTTTCCTGCATGCTTGCTGTATCTTCTGCATATGTGTCATCTAAGCTTTACAATTACATGAGGCAGGTACTACTGCTCCTGTCATTTACTGAAGAGGAAGCTTCCTTAGGGTCACATAACCATTAAAGAGCAGGGCTAGAGTTCAAAACTAAGCTTGTGTGCTCCATGTAAATGTACGTGTGTGTGTGTGTGTGTGTGTGTGTGTGGCACGTGCTAGATGAACACAAAGTAGGAATGACAAGGAAGCAAGTTTGAAAAAAGGGTCATGGTTCCCTACAACCTGAGAAATAAAAATTGTTTGTTTAGTGGTAAAATTTATAAAAACTGACCGGAAAATTAAGTAAATTTCAGGGACAAGAAACTAAAGTTAAGGAAAAAGAAAATTTTTAGGATTTTTATATGGAAGGAATTGATTCATTATTTATAAAATACATCCTGGTTTGTCTTTATGCTGGAAGACAACTTTAAAATGTGGACCATTTGTCAAAAAATAAGCCTCGGTGGAAATCAGATGAAGATACAGATATAAATATGCTTTCAAAATATATAAGTGCAGTAAATGCTTATACAACATAAGCTCCATGCTCCAGTTGCCTTTAAAATGTACTTTATGAAGTACTTGCTAAATCACGCTTGGTCTTGTCATTTTCTTTGTATTTAGTCATTTCTGAAACCATTATGATGTTTTGTTTTGTTTTGTTGTATCAAGAAGATCAGGAACCTGGATTTGAGAGGTTCTCTATTAATTTAGTATTCCATCAGACTAACAAGAGTTTATCTTCTCTTGCTAATGTCAGATGAGGGGACCTCAGAGTTGACAGCACTGCCAGGGCACACAGAAGTGGCGCAGCCTCTGTTTTCAGATCTGTTTAGTCACTACTACTATTGGCTGTAAGTGGTAGGAACAAAACTCAAACGTGGTTGTTTGATGCACACAGTTGGAAAGTTTGCAGATCCAGCAGGATGCAGAAGCTAAGCTGTGACACGAAGGGTCACTTCACTTTCCCTGTCAGCTCTGCCCTGCTCACAGTGAGCTTTGAGCTCAAGCAGGTCTCTCCAAGTGTGACCCTTGGCAGCTCCATGTACACAGCATCCCGCGGTTGCTATCCCTGGTGTTAAAGAAAATCAAACTCTTAGCAGAGGGTAGAGAAGTAGATGCTGATCAGACAGAAGTAGGAACGCGTGCTCATCACAGAATGGTCCTGCACAAATACACTGCTTGGGCACAGGACTGTGGGACTACAGTCAAGGTGCAGGGTTAGAAAGACTAGCCATAGACAGGTTCAAATTAGTAGTAATGGTCCTCAGAGTACTATCATTCCTGTGGAAAGACTGGATTTCTCAGATCCTGACCAATTATTGGTATGAAATCATGAAACACAACAATGCGCACACAAGGGTTTCGTGTTTTGGCGATACTATGTTTGCCCTTTCCTTTGGGTTCATAGCACTTCTTAGGTTTCAGATAGTTGAACAGGTTTGAAAGATAAAGATCCAAGGTCCACATCCCTTTCAGGATAAATGTTCTTTGTTTTCTGTGGGAGTAGCCTGACAGAGGAGGAGGGCACAAAGACCACCATCCTAGAGCCCAGCCTGCTTCTCCTGAAAATGTGCAGTCACTTGCAGGAAGTCAGATCACTTCTCAGGGCCCTGCGTTTGGACCTCACCTCACTCAGAATGCACCTGTTACATTACTATTGTGACCTAGAAGTGACTGGGATGGAGAGGAAGTAGTATCCAACTTTGCTTTTGACTGTAGAGATCTTTACCTGTATAGCTACATGTTTTCACTCATTCATTCAACAAATACTGAGTTCCGATCACATGCCCCAGTGTCTACAGCCTTACCACCCTGGTTGTGCCTGATCTTGTCTGATCACATATGCTCCCAAAAAAAAGATAAAAAAGAAAGAGAATAACCAATGTATTTTAATATGTCCAGAGATTTTCAGTGTTCTTGGAGGATTTCAATACGAATTAGTAATTGGTATGTAGAAAACTGAAGGGGGAAAAAAAATGACACAGATTTCCACACTAGGTCATCTAGATTCTAAGGGGAAAAAAGTATGATTAAGTAAGTAGAATCTTTGTACCTCATAAGATTGTCCATGCATAGCCATAATAGTGTAAACACCAATCACTGATTGAACTGAAAATGGAGATTAGGAATCACAGCGTTAAGATGCAGGGTAAGGCGAATGTGCATTTGTGTGCCCAGAAGAAAGTGCTCATCTTTCATAGCTGGAAGTCAACAGAAGCTATCTAAAGTGGGTTTAAAAATAACTACATAAGCACATTACCAGAAAGAATTTAAAGTATTTGCCTCATGGAAATGGAGAAGGATGGAGCGTTTTTACTCTAAGCCTTGCCTTTTTAAACTATGTGGCCAGGTGTGCTGGTGCACATCCGTAATCTCAGCACTCGATACTGAGGCAGGAGACTTGCTATGAGTTCAAGGCCAGCCTGGGCTACATAGTTCAAGGTCAACCTGACCTACACAGTAAAATCTTGTCTCAAAAAAACCAATAAATAAACAAACTATGTATATGAATGATTTCAATTTCAAAACAAGCTAAATAACACAATAAGACCACTTCACAATCACTAGGAATGCTATAATAAAAAACAGATTAAAAACATATCTACAGTATAGAGAAATTAGAACTCTTATGTACTATCAGTAGGAATGTAAGATGTTCAGTCACTTTAGAAAATGGTCTAGAAGTGCCTCAAAAAGTTAAATATAGAGTTACCATAGGACCCAGCAATTGCACTTATAAGCATATACCCAAAAGAAATGAGAACACTTCTTTTGTGTACAAAAACTTGTACACAAGTGTTCATAGCCACATTATTCAAAATAGCCAAACATTGGAAACAACCCAATGTTTATTACCAGATGAATAGATAAATTATGGTATCTGTGTCTGTATAATGTAGTATTGCACAACCATTAAAAGGAATACGGACACATATCACGCGATGAATACACTTTCAAAACATACCAAGTAGAGAAAGCCAAGTACCAAAAGTCACATACAAGTCCATTTATATGAAATATCCCAAATAGATAAATCCGTAGACACAGAACCACAGATTGGTGGTTGCCAAGGACTAGGGGAGGAGGAATGGGGAAACAGGTAAGGAATTTTGCTTCGGGGATAAGAATTTTTGCTTTAGGTGACAGGATGTTTTGATGGAAGCTGTGTAACATGGTGAGTATGTTACTAAATGTCACCATGTTATTCACCTTAGAATGGTTACTATTAAACCCTAAATTATTTTTAAAGGAATGAATTACTGATTCATGCTATGACAGGATGAACCTTGAAAATACACTAAATTTTTTTAAAAAACAGATACAAAAGGCAACATATTGTATGATTCCATTTCTGCAAGACATGCATAAAAGATAAACCTATGGAGGAAGAAGGTAAACTGATGATGGAGGATGATTTGGGATGATTACTAATGGGTATGAGATTCCTTTTGGGGTAATGAAAACGTTCTGGTATTAGTGGTAAAAGGTGAACAACCCGTGAATATACTAAAACTCCCTGAAGGGCATGCCTTTAAAGAGAGACTTTTATGACATGTGAATTGTATTTCACTGTAAAAAAAATCAAACAATCACCAAAAGGTCTTCCACTGAATTGCCATGCAGACCTGCCACGTGGGCTGTCAGCATCCCCCCAGGAGAGCGGAGGTAAAGCTGACAGGAAAACCTAAGGTAGTTATTTTCTGGCTCTGCAGTCTGCCACGTCTTCTTAATGCTGTCTTTGTCCTCTGGTCCAACACTCTCATTTACTACAATTCTTTCCTGCTCATAAGTTTAATAAAGAGGTGCTAATTCGCATGGCAGGATGAGGAACTCCAGGGAGGATTTCCTGCCAAGCGATCAGGCTCCGTCATGTTTGTCAGTAGGATATTACTTGCTCTAAGTCCATTTGTTACCTTCTCGCTTGTCTCGTCCTCCCAGCCCCTTATGAATACATCAGGGACAACCCGACGGAGGAAACCTCATCAGGTAGTTGGCACAGTGTCCACTCGAGACAGACAGCACGTGCTAGAAGAAGCCGTTCCCCGTTCCATGTCAGTGCCGCTGCAGCCTGCTGTATCTCAGTTTTGCTCACTGTTAATAGTTGAATATGTCACTTCTATTTTTGCATCTGTTTTTCCCGTTGTGCTGCAGTGAGATGGTGGCAATAGCTACAGATGTCCTCCGCTCAGTTTGGAAGACGTGACAGATGTAGCTCTTTTCCCATTTCTGTACATTATCTGAATCTCAGCCTCAAAGTGACAGGGGTCTCATGTCCTCACTGTGTTCTAACTCTGAGGTTAGGGTAGTGGTGGCAAACCTATGACATGCATGTTGTTATGTCTTTCCTTTAAGAAAAGATGTTAATGTATGAGTTGTTTTTTCTGAACTAGAACCTTGGTGTTCAAGTTTAATTGCATGTTGCCGCTTTGTGTTAAATAAGTGGGTTTGGGGTTCTAAAATGTTCACCGTCACTGGGTTTGGAATTCTGCTGTCTTGTAGTCAGGCTTGCTCTGAATTCATATTCTGTGTGCATTTCCATGCACACCCAGGCATGGTAATATTTTGGATTATTGTGGTGGGATGCTACAAGGTAATGCTAGTTGTACTGCCCTGTAATTTCTGTAAAATTCCTGTTACATAAATTGCTTTTCTTTGTGTCAGCAATTAGGTCCTAGAACAGTTAGCCCATAACTAACTTTGCCTTCTCAAGAACCACTCACTATATAATCATGTAAAACAATTCAAGAGATGTAAGTAAACCGAGAGTGAACAAGCGAGGGGCCTAGGAGATCTATCTTCCTGTTCATTGTTCCTTTTTATCCAGTCATGAGATATTCAGAGTTGCTGGTGAGGCTGCAGCCCCCAGGACTACCCAGGCCTTGAGAAGCCACTCTAAACTAGAGGTTATTACAGTAGGAAGTGGAGATCGCTTCTGTTGAAGTTGGCAAGGAAGCACTTCATTGGGTTGGGATGATTGCGGGGTCTGGCAGGTTACCTACAGGCTTCCAAGGTGATTTCTTTTTGGTGTATTCCCCTTGTCCTAGGGTCTGACCTTCAGCCATCCAGGTTGGTCTCAAGGACAGGTTCCAGTTCATCAGGCTCTTACCATCCAGAGTGAGGCGGGTCAGACTTTGAAAATCCCACAGCTTAGGAGTCATTATTCCCACTTTGGTAGGGTCTTTCGTCCACCCTACCCACCATGGCACTACCACTGGTGAGAAGCAAAACTTGTATTGCCACATGTAATTAGAACTGCTGAATGCAAGTGATCTTAAGAGGTGTTCCCATCCCGGACAATCTGGTGCTCATCCTACCTAACCATAATCTGCTGAGAGGACTGAATACTTCAGTACTTACCGGGACACTGCCATCATAGTCTCTGAGACTCTCATTCAACTGCATTTCCCAGAAAACCATAGTCTTCTCATCTCCTTCTGTCTGATCAATATATACTTTCTTGGTTTTTTTTTTAATAATTCATAGGGTTTCTAAAGGGTCTAGTTTCAATCCTCTGCACATGGATATCCAGTGTTCCCAGGATCATTTGTTAAGGAGGCTATATTTTCTCCAGTGTATATTTTTGGTCCCTTGTCAAAACTCAGATTGCCATGGGTACAAGGGTTGTTTTTATGTCTTCTGCTCTATTCCATTGCTCTGCATGTCTGTTTTTGTAACAGTGCCACACTGTTTTTGTTACCGTAGCTTTATAGTATTACTTGAAAGTTGACACTGCTTTGTACTTTGCTATCTTCACTCAGGATTGCTTTGGCTGTTGTGGGGTTCTTCTGGTTCCATATAAATTTTAGTTTTTTCTAATTTTGTGAAGACTGTTGTTGGTGTTTTAATAGGGATTTCATGACATTTATATATCACTTTTGGTAAAATGGCAGTATTGATGATATTGACTGCCCATCTAAGAACAAGGGATGTCTTTCCAATTTCTAATGTCCTCTTTAATTTTTTTCTTCAGAGTCCTGTATTTTTTACCACCTTGGTTAGTTTGATTCCTAAGTATTTAATCTTTTCAGTGTTATGTGAATGGAATTATTTTCCTCATTTCTTTGTCAGTGTGCTCATTGTTGGAATATAGAAAGACTGTTGATTTTGTGTGATGATTCTGCATCCTGTGCCATGTCTGTTCTTAATTCAAGAAGAGGAATTTTAATCTAAAATCCCTTCAAATTTTGATCTTAGGATACTCATTCTGTTGATATTGGCATCACTTAAAATGGAAATATTTTTCTAGAACTTCCATGAAAGCCTCATCTCCTTTATCCTACTGATTGCTTTATTGGAATTTTTTCTGCTTATGAAATTAATTCAATCGGTTTAGTGTTCTTGGGAGGAACAGCATAGAGGAAAGTTAAGTACTCATGATGCTACCACTTAGAACCACTGTTAACCTTTGGTTTAAATCCTTCAGGAATTTTTTTTCTATGCACATTCATCTACTTTTGAATGCTAACAGCAAATTCAAATATTTGTAACATCAAGGAGTTAATATATAATTATGAGACTTCTGTAACTCAAAAAATCAAGTATTTCATAAATTTTGAGAAAGAAATCATTTCTCTAAAGTAATGTAAATAAGCAGTTCACAAAAGAAATACAAAATAATAAAAAAGAGATAATTTTATCTCATTAGAATTCATACAATGTAGCAATTTAGCAATATCCCGTCTCAAATTTTTACAAAGGGCTGGGTGTGTAGCAAAGGCCTGAAGTCAGTGTTCAGTATTGCATAAACAAAAATGTGTTGAGATCAACAGCTATCTATAAATAAATGCTTTTTTAAAAATTAAGAGTAAACCTCATCAAACTGTTAGAATCACTATCCATAGGAGGAGGACTAGTTGGTGAGAAGGTATAATATAAAGAAATATCTACTTCTTATCCATATTCCTCTGAATTGTTTGAGTTTTTCCACAAGCCTGTATTTTTCATGTATTACTTTAAAATTTGAACTAAATATGACTGTGGGCCATAGCCAAACGCTTTTCAGAGCCACATCTGGCAAGCAGGACTGGTGATAACATTTTTCCAAGAGTATGCTGGGTGTCGTCCTCACAGAGGAGCCAGCTTGCGTTCAGCCTCACAAAGAGCCTCTTGAGCATCCACAGCGTCTGTGGCTGGGCTGAGTAACCCTGACTCAGGACAGCTTCTGAATGCGCAGCCGCCTTGTGCCAGAGAAGTCATTCACATCACCTTCATATTCAGCACTTAGCCCTTAATCTGAATATTTCACTACATATTTTGACAGGGTTTTCTTTTTCTTAATCTTTCTAAAGAAACAACTTTCCTTAAAAATATGTTACTTTATACAGTTCCCCTTGGAAATACCAGAATAAATGTCAGATCTTCACTGTTTCTGTTCGTCATTCAAATGTGCAGCAGATCTTCAGAGAAACTTTCCTCATGTTCGAGTTTTGGTTTGGTTTTTTTTTTTGTTTTTCTGAATGAATTTGCTTAGACATCTCACTTTAACTCTTCAACCCTCACTCTCACAGTTAATCATACATGGAAATGTTAGCTTTTGCCACATTTCTTGGATTTGGTGAATGGGGTGAACTGGAGGGTTTATAAAGGGGACCAAGCAGCAGGTGCCACCTCATGTTCAGATACTTAATAATTTATGTGCCTCCTGTTTGAAATAGTCCTGAATGGAGTACCTCATGAGGAATGCAGGAGCACGTGACATAATGCTATGGACCAGACTGTATCCCTGCCAAATCTGTACTTTGAAGCCCTAATCTCCAGAGAGACTGTATTCAGAGATGGAGCCTGTGTAGAGGTAATTAAGCTTAACTGAGTGCATAGGGTAAGGTTCTGATCCCATAGTATTAGTGTTGTTATAAAAAGAGTCACCATGAAATCTGCCTGCACACAGACACACAAAAAGGCCATGTTAGACACAGCAAGACAGTGGCCACTGGTAAGCCAAGAGAAGAGGTCTCAGAATAAAATCCATCTTGCTGGTGCCCATTTTTATTACATAAATTATGAGCCACTCAATCTGTGGTATTTTCTTCTGGCAGCCCTAGAAGAGTAATGCACAAGGAAATAGTGAATGTGCTTTGATAGTAACCTAAAGTGATAGTAATCAGAGGCAAACCAACAGGATCAAATGAGTCACCTTTTGAGGGAAATATCACAAGGGTTTTGTATGTGGTTCAACTATAATCATTAGTCTCCGTGGGTAACGGCAATAACATGCTGAGTTACCTCTATCTTAGTTACTTTCTCTTTGCTGAGACAAAATACCCAACACTCCAGGTTAAAGGAGAAGAGCTTTATTTAACTCACAGTTTGTAGGATGTCGGTTCAGAGTTGGCTGGTTCCAAGGCATAGTGGCATCAGAGGAGACACAGTTCATGGAAAGCAGAAGGCAGCAAAGCAGCAATGAAGCAGCAGCAGGAGCAGCAAGTGATGTCAGCAGTCCTCTTTCTGTCCCTCATATTCTTTCCAAGCTATCTGCCTTTAAAGCAGGTGGCATTCGCACCCAGGGCTAGCTATCCATCATCCATACCCAGAACTATGGCAAACCTATCAGTGGACTAACTTAGTCACTCACCCTTGATCCCAGCATCACACACTCTCGATCCAGCCACCTCTGAAAAGCCCCACCTATGACCCCATGAGGTTTTGGGGGACATCTAGATACAAGCCATAGCAACCACTAACTAGCCATGTTGCTTTGAGACTTACATGCTGTTTGGGACTCACACTGTGCACCTAACAGTGACCTACCTAGAAAGGGTGACCTCTGAAATTCCTTTCACCTTGACCTCTGAAATTAAATTCTCAGGACCACGAAGATACTCTGGGCTAATAATAAAAGCTGAGCACTACTATCTGCCAGACCCCATGCTGGGCTCTGCATGTCCTCACATTCTGAGAAAATTCCTGCAAGATAAGTTTTGCCTGTTTTAGAAAGAAAGAAACTGTGGCTCCCAAAGATGACGAGACCTCCCCAGGGACACTCTGTTGTCAGTTGGCAGATCCAGGATTGATTTTAGGTCTGACTGACTCCAACTCCCATATACTTCCTACCTCACCACTCTGCCTCTTGATTTGGTGGCAGGCTGCCTAGCCTTCACACTCTCTCTGATTTGACATTCCAGCACTGACTTTCTTGTCACTTGTCATGATGCAGACTTCTATAATCTGTTCCTCTTCTCTAGATCTTCAGAAGAAGCTGCGAAATCTTGCAAAGGCCTTGTTTACTTTGTACAGTACACTGTATCCTCACTTAAATGGAATAGCCCATATATGTCCTGAGAACAGTGCCTGGTACGTGTAAGCTCTCAGGGACGTTAGCTCCTCAATGTGCCCCACGATAGCTGATTATTCACTTTATGTGGGTCATTTGGGGTTACTAGAGAAATGTACCAGCAACTCGTCTCACCTACCGTAAGCAGATGGACAGAACTACATCCCACTAACTGTTCAACTTAAGTTTCATCCACGGCAGGGCAATGGTAGGGCCACATGGGCAGTAGTGTGGTGGGATCACACCCCTTCTAAATAACAAAGGCTTTGCACAGTTCACGTCTATTCATTCCAGACCTGGAGGAGACCTAAACTTTTTTCTTGTTCAGTACTAGGGTTTGAACTCCCAGACATTCTGAGGTACGTACCTGGCCCTTTTTATTTTTCATATGAGATGGAATCTCATTACGTTGCCCAAGCCAGCCTCTTAGTTGTGATCTTTTTGCCTCAGCCTCCAAGGTAGCTGGGATAACAGCCATGTGCCACCATCCCTGGCTCATTAAAGTACTTTAATTAGGAGCCCAAGCTGTGAAACCATAAAGGCAAATGAAAACGTGACTCTTCTTTTTAAATGTTCCCACTTCCCTGCCTACCAAACTGCCCACCCTCAAAGCCCAGCTTCGAGAGTCCTTTTTAGGCAATCCCAGTGCTTAACATAATGGATGGCCTGTAATAACAGGCCTTCTGTAAATAATGGAAGAGTTCTAGTTCCTTCTGGGAAAGTTCTTAACTAGTTTGAGTGCAGAAGTCACTGTGTCTCTCTAAGCCTTAGTTTTCTCAAGGGACTGATCTACAGGATTGTTTACATTCCTGATATTCTGCATTTAAGAGGGCTAGGGGACAGATAAATTTGAGATGGAAAGGCTTCTTTCTAAATGAATTGTAAACAAAATCAGTTTTCCATTTTAAAACACATCCTTGAATTGTTTTACCTACAGTCACACAGAAGCCAGGCCAAAAAAAAATTAAGTTTCAGAGAACAGATGACATCTCTAGAATTGGCATCAGAGAATAAAGAAATCCAAATACAGTTGCGAAATAGCTCTTGTGACTCTAGAAAGACATCGGTAAAACTCTCTGTGCAAACTCTGCTGACACCCACTGCCAGAAAAGACAAAGAAGACCAAAAGAAGTTCAGTGACTGTAAAGAAAGGACAAGGGACAAGGTAATTACCAAGGAGAATGATAGACAAGACACAAGAAGACATCTGTCATGCCCAGGGGCGGTATTAGCTCTATTACATTACTTCCACATCAGCAGATCACCTCATTTCTTGGCTAATCAGGCAGAATTCAGTATCTGAAATTACCTTTCTTAATCCTGTATGTGATCAGTTGAAAACTCAGAGCTCTAAAAATCTAATTGTAACTATTTTACCAAAATGTCATCTTCGTTATGAAGAACTGAACCAGAGACAAATGTGAGGCCATTTATTCCACTTTCCCAACTGGAAGGTGTATGTACAGGTGCCCGGTCCCCGCCAAGGTAGGGGCTGCCCGGAGGCATCAGGGCCCCTGCTTCTTCAGAGCTCAGATAGTGCAAGAGTGAAGGCAGAACCTGGGCATATAGAAGAGGGGCGTGGAGGTGGTGAAGAACCTGGCACTTCAGCCTTAGCAAAAGCCAACAGAGAGACGCAAGTCTAGCCATGGTGTTCAGTGGGCCTGGACGGGAACTGTTCAGGAATGGTGGAAGGTTAGAGCTTGCTTATTTAACTGCGACTAGGATTTCTTTTCTGCTCAGCATCCTGCACCTCAGCGTCACCTCTCACCCTTCCTTATGTGACCTATGATTGATGTGACACCTGGCAGTGACCCTGTGCACTGCTCCTTGCCAGTTTTCCTAGGCTGCTATCATGGCATCCTCAGGATACACCTGCTGGGGCTGATGGCTTTCCGTGGAATGGCAGTGTCTCTTGGGGAACCTAAAACTATGAGGGGTAAAAAAAACATCTGGAGTCAAACAGTAGGTCCCAGAGAGTTGGAGCCATGTCCAGAGTCCTCATCGCCCATCAAAACAGGGGTGCAGTTCCTGTCTCACTGAACAGCTGACTGGCCTTTGCACAGAAGCACAAGTATGCACTGCGGGTGAGGGGCTTGTACACTTCGTGTTGCTACATAATCCAGGCTGTCCTTGAACTCACTACATAGCCCGGGCTGGCCTCAAACTCATGGCAGTCTCCTGCCTCAGCCCCCTGAGGGATTACAGGCATGTGCCACCATACCTGATTTAAAGATGTAACTCTTTTTTTTCTAAGATCTAACTCTTTAAAACAAGTCTTGCTTTCCTCCTATTTTTACTCCTGTAAAAACACAGAGAGACGGGCTGGGGATTTAGCTCAGTGGCCTAAACACCTGCCTGGTAAGTGTGAGGTCATGAGTTCGATCCCAAATAAAAAACCACATAGAGAAAAGCGCTTTATCCTATGGTCCACCCTGACAAAGCTGTGGTTTGAGGATAGACCAGGTCTGGAATTCTTATCTTCTGAGATAGTCTTTAAAAATTAAATTTTATATCCTTTTCTTTCCTTGGTCAAAATAAACCAAAATTAGGCAGCCCATTTGGGACCCCTCGTGTCTCTCAGGAGCTATTCCTGCTCTCCAAAAAATTGTCCTACTCCTAAAAAATAAATAAATGAACAAACAAACCAAAATTGAGAAACGCAAGACCACAAAGACCACAGTTTTATCTGCTAGATGATTTCCTCATGACTGAATCTGTTACCAGTCAGAAAAATCCTTTTCATCCACTTAGTCTTTTTAATTTTTAGTGTTAGCACTAACTGTTTAGATGAAGTTGTGACTAATTTACATAAAGTACATATATTTCCTATTTCCCCCAGGAGTCTCAAAGTAAATCAGATTTCTGCCCTTTCCTCCCTCCCTATTAATGAAATTATCTTTCTTAATCCTACATGTGATCAATTAAAAACCCAGGAATCTAAACATGAAATTGTAACTCCTTACCAGAATTGGCATCCATACTTCTATAGGAACTAGGACTTCTATAGGAATCTTAATTCCTGCACCTCACTTTGCTTAGAACCTACCTTGTTTCTAAATATGAGAAAAACTCTCCTAATTTCTGGAGACAGACACAGTGAGGAGGTTCTGTTTTATCCTTAGAATGTTGAGCATTTTATAGGAGATTTTTTCAGATCTCTAGGTCACAGTAGTGGGTTTCTTCACATCCAGTGATCGTAGTTAGGACCTTTGGGCTGGCTGTCATCTTATTCTCAAAAAAATTCTGGGAGTTGGCCAGGGATTTAGCTCAGCGGCATAAGCACCTGCCTTGCAAGCGCATGGTCGTGAGTTCGATCCCTGGTACAAAAATAAATAAATAAATAAATAAATAAATAAATAAAATTCTGGGAGTTTCAGGATTAAACAAAAGTGGCCCCTAGAACTGAAAACAGTCCTTTAAGAAACAGAGATGGGCATAGTGGTGTAGTCCTACTGACTTGTAGGCTGAGCAGGAAGATCACAAGTTCAAAGTCAGACAGCAATTTAAGAAAACCCTATATCAAAATGAACAAAAAAAAAAAAAAAAAAAAAAAAAAAAAAAAAAAAAAGCTGGGACTATAGCTCGGTGGTAGAGTGCTTGCAGTGCTAGGCCCTGGATTCAATCCTCAGTACCACCAACAAGGAGAATTCCTGTGTAGGAAAGTATGGCAAAGCGTGCTGCATACATGCTGTGCGCCCAGTTGCTCAGCACACTAAATATCCTGCAGGCCACACTCGTGTAAGGCAAGACATACCGGTGGGTAAGACAGTCCCCAGCCACAGGGTGTGAGGAGTCTGGAAGAGCATGTGGCCCTGAGGGCCAGAGTGAGAAGTGCTGGGAGGGGAGCCCTGCCACCTGAGGAGCCCCGAAGCTTTGTGCGAGGGCAGAAGGGGGGTGAGTGGAAGGGTAACCCAGAGGCCGCCTGGTGAGGGGCAGCTCCAGCCCAGGCCACAGCTCAGGGGGCCCCAGAAGCTATGGCGAGCATGGCAGAGTGTGCCTCTTCCGGGCATTCTCTTACTGGTCTGTCTCCTGCAGCAAGAGAGACACCCAAAGTGGGATTCTTTTTCTATCCAGTGTCTCAAACCCAAAAATAAGCCCAAACAATGAGTGTCAAAACACGGTTCAGTGACCAAAGAATGAGAAGCAGGAGCCTCTTTCACATCCGATACTCAATCCCACTAGGTCAGGAAATTACGAGTATAAGGTAGGAAAGATAGGCTAATGGAGGGGAGGAATATTTATGACTTGCAGGAAATAGGCTGAGATCTTCCAGAGGCGGATGCCATCTCCTTTTATTCCCTTCATGGTTTGGTGTTTGCTGTCACAGCAACTGGTTGGCGTCTTGGGCCTTGGAAGGGTTGGAGAGACATGAAACAGGTCTAGGTCAAGTTAATGCTGTACCCTAGTTCTGGGCAAAACATTTCTTAAGTGATCAACATGTCCGTGTGGAGAGCTGAGCAGAACCTGACCGGACGATTACAGCAGCAGAGGAGCGAGGCACAGTGTGTAGGCGAAGATGCCAAGCCATTTCATCCCGGTCCGGTGCCCGTAAGACAGCCACTGGCGGAAGTAAAGCACCTGTTTTCAGTAAAAGGGGTCTTCAAGCCCCTGAAGAGTAACCTAGGCAACCATTATCATCAGAGCACACACGGCAGAGGTGTTATCTGCAGCAAAGCAAGTAGGAGACTAATAGTACATTGCCCAGCTATGACTGCCAAAATCAGTGGTTTTCCTAATTGAACTAAGAACAGTGAAGCTTGTGGGTTTTCCTTGTAACAGTTCTAGTGGGAAAATGATTAGAGTGCAAGAAAGAAGGGCAAGGATGAGGTGGGATGGAGATGGGAGTAGGTAAGGGTGAGGCCTTTACACTTCCTTCTTGGCAGTGGGGAACCATTGAAGAGTGTGAGCCTTTAATCGGGTCTGTAGTTTATAAAAAGATGAATGCGACTGCAGTATAAAGAATAAATTGGAGAGCACAAAACTAGGGGGAGGAGGGACAGGCCAGTGGCTGAGGTATTGATCTGGGTAGGGGATGGCAGCCTGAACTGGGGAGGCAGCTGTGGGCTGTTGAGAAGTGGCTATAAGAGCACTTAAGAATTCAGAGGACACAATTGGAATTCATTTCTTTTAAGAGAAAAAGAAGACAGTCATCTCATAGTCAAAACAAATAGCACGTTCCGTCTGGCTCAGTGGTTTTTAGCATGTTTTTAACTCCTGACTCCCCCAAAGGCTGAACCCTGTTTCTACTGGGATTATCATATCATCAGTGATTCTCTGAAAACAGTGTAAGAAGACACCTATATAATTTACAAAAACAGTCAGACAGCTCAGGTGGTTGCCTGTGCACGCTTCCATTGGCCTGTCTGCTTGCCTGCCCACCCCCATCCTAGGGAAGCACTGATATGTGCAGCAGACGGGCACTCCGAACAGAAGTCCATCCTTCACGTAAGTAGGAGACACTGAAGGCAACTGCATCATACCGCTAGTTTGGATATCTTGCTCTACCGTGTGTGATCTAGACACTGGATTACTCCTTACAGAAACATGGTCTTTACTAAGTGTCTCTCTTTCCAGAGAAGGGAGTGGTACTGGGCTGTGGGGACAGGAATACCAGATACCGAAGCCAAGGCGTGTACAGTACGCTGTGAACCGTCCACGGCAGCTTTTAGGACAGTTACAATCAGAACAACTGCTCAGTTCCTTCCTTCTTTGTCACTACAGACCTGGCTCAAGATCCAAGAATGAAACAGCAACTGTAAGGAAGCAGAAACATTATAAATAGCCCAGAGAGCCCTTTTATAACAGCAACTGCCTGCTGATTTTGTGGCCTAACAGCTCGAGCAAAAAAGGATATAAATACAATGTTGTGCAGTGACTAATTACTGAAAACTTAGTGCATCAGCAGAAGTGGAACCTGTGGTTGCTGCTAATGTTATCAAATGCTTTTGCTGTTTAATAATCTGGTAGCTCTATATTATTTAGCATGCAATTTTCAAAGAGAACAATGATTTCATTTCAAGTACCTCTCACATAAATAAAAAAGCAGCTGTTAGAATATGAACATTTGGCAGAAAATGTTTTAGCAGATCTTTTGTACAATACAAAATGCGATTGGATTAACCATTTTCTGTCTAGAATAGAGGAGACACAAAGAAAAAAGCTACTGACCACAGAGGGCAGCCTAGTCCTTAGACCCCTGTGAATCACTAGCAGACATTTGAGCTCTAAGTCCCATTTAATCACTGATGTGTAAAGTTATTTATATACAAAGTATTCATTGATGTTGCTTGAAGAATGGGATCTTTTTCATTCCATTTTTAGCCTGCACTCAAGATTCCACTTCTTTCATTAATTATAGAATAAATTAATCCACCACAGACGTTTTGGGCGGAATGGGGGTTATCACCCGTTCTAAGTCTCTGCAGCCATTCTTCTCTGTGGCCACCAAGACAGTGGAGCAGAGAGGACTGTGACAAGGACCACAGAGTAGCCCACGGCACACTCACTCCCACAGGGACAGTGTCCTGCATATGTTCTTGGGGCTGGCCAGCCACTGGCCCAAGCAGAGCTATGCCAGTAAGTGAGGGGCACCCTGACGTATCTGCTGACCGCCGGATTCAGCCAAAGACCACTGTGATGGAACTGCTTTAATGTGGCGATCTTGACTCGGGGATAGTTTTTACAGTGTTATTATAACTGTAAAGCATGAAATGTTCTTTTTTAAGTTACCAGGCACTGTGCAAAACAAATGCTTTTCCCCAGTTGCTGCTCCAGGCATGGACTGGGCAGTGGATAAAGAGTAAAGGTGCAGGACGCACTGCCAGATGTGGCTCAGATGTCCTTCAGAGCAAGGCGCAGAGTGGGATGGAAGAAGGAAGGCTCAGGCTAGAACAGTGCAGAGAAGGAAGAGAGTCACGGGTGGCTATTCTATATATTTGGTGGTAGGAGACAGTATGTCTGCATTTTTAACAGGGCCATCGAGATATGAGAATCAGATCAAAAGAGCTTCATCAAAATGCTCCGCATTAGCAGGGTGTGGTGGTGCAGCCTGTAATCCCAGCACTCCAGGAACAGGCAGGAGAATCACAAGTTAGAGCCCAGCCTGGGAAACTTGGCGAGACCATATGTCAAAAAATTTTAAAAAGGGCTGGAGATGTAGTTTAGTCCTCAGTAGTGAGAAGAAAAAATAAAATACCATACATCAGTCCCGAGGACTGGTCTGTACTGGTCATCTGGTCAGTCCAGGTGACCGGTCAGTCCAGAGCCTATCGCCAGCTGATGAAGCTGAGCATGGACCCAGAGACCCAGGCAGGCCCAGGAGTCAGCAGTGGGCTCTGTAAATATGAACCTTTGCCTGACTCGGGCCAGGAGCCATTTGTCACTGATCATGGGGCCAGGTCTAGGGTGACCTCATCACCACAGCCACGCACATCCACATGTGAAGGCTAAATGGGCCAAAACGCACTGTGTCAGGCGAGGCGTCTCTTTTGTCTCAATGTTAAATCAAATTGCAGCGATGTAGCTATTACGATCACCTGTATTCTTTTTTTTTGGGTTTTTTTTTTTTTTTTTTTTTTTGGTACCGGGGATCAAACTCACGACCTCGCGCTTGTCAGGCAGGCGCTTAAGCCACTGAGCTAAATCCCCGGCCCGATCACCTGTATTCTTAAATGGTTACTAAATAAGTTTAGGGTGCCAGTAAGTAAAGAACCTGGCAGTTCTGGGGTGAAGGTTTGTAGACGTTGAAGTGTAATCAACCTATCGAAAGTGGAAAGATCATGTCATTTTTAATACCGCGTACAGTCTCTGGGCAATGAGATGCCACCCTGAGTGCATCTCAGCCCCACCTCACTTTGATTTTACACTTGACCTCCCATTGCTCCTGCTCTGTTTTCATCTCTTTTAATGAAAGAAGGTTTTAGCCCCATAAGCCTCATTCCAGATAGAAATACATAATTCACGAGGATCCTGATGTCAGAGAAGAAAAGGCACACCAATTTGTGTCAGCATGTGTTGTAAATTAAAGAGTACAAGGAGAGTTTAATGTAATGTAGAATTGAAATTAAAATAGAACCAATATTTAGGCATTCTTCCACCTCTTTTTTCCCTGCCGTGACACGGAGGATTGACTTTTTCCCAGCTTCAATACTAATGCAATTGATTTTTCTTTTCTGCTGGAATCTCCTTCCTTCTCCTAAAATGTTACCTGCTTATCTCTGGCATCCAAAATGAGACCTTTTCACCTGTGCCATTCTAATTATGCCAGAAGCAATTATGGAAAGAAGAGTGAGTCCTCTCCAAGACTTCCACATCCTTCATGTTTGCAGCATAGAAAAGATGCCCCCCCCATTCAATAGCGATTAATCCTCACCTTCACTGCTTCTTTTCTTTTTCCAAAGCTGGAAAATCAAAGACTAATACTGAACATCTGTCAGTGTTATGTAGTACACACCGTTCCTGTACACTCACGAGAATTCTTTAGCACACGTACAAGTGACCTCCCTTTAAAGTAGTCCAGTGGAGAAGTTTCACCCTTAGTCCCATCAGAACCACCACTATCAGCACCTGTTTGCAGCTCTTTATTCTTTCTTTTTGCCAGAGCTAGTGTCTTCATAGGTTGCCCATTATTTCTGGCTAATAGTGGAATGTCCTAGCTTGATCCCACACCAAAATCACTAGACTTGGTTTTAAATGACTCGCTCTTTGCAGAAAACAAGAAGAAAGAAAAAAACTCTAGGAGAGAGCACCAGACCACCAGCATCACTTGCCACCTGGGAATTAGAAATGCAAATGTCGAGCACTGCCTTGGATTTAATGATTAGAAGTTTTGAGGGTGGGTCCCAGCAATCCCTGTCTGTACAGGGCTTCCAAACAATTTTGATGTCAAATTTGAAAGCCTAAATTTGCCTCTGTTGAGGATACTCAAGAAAGTACTACAAATTTTGAAGCTATTGCTAAAAAGTTTCCAAGTATTTTGGGGCAGAGTTGGACTACATGTGTGGCCTCCTCAAAGGACTGCTTTAATGGGCCTGGGCTCCAGTCAAAGGTGTCCTGCTTGTGCCACCGAACTACTGACCTGGAGCCAGCTCTTACACTTGATCTCTCATCTGGAATTTGAAAGGCTCAACTTGTGTACCTCACAGAATTGAAATGAGATTTAAGTTAAATCACATCCTAACATGCCTTATAAATCAGAAAGTACAAAGGGAAGGACTCATCACTCTGCAGGCAGGATTCGGGTGGTGCCAGCATTTACCATTCCACTGGCCAGATGCCCCTTTTTATCTCTATCATGACCTGGTGGGTATATCTCCAGTGCTGCGCTTTCAGCTCACCAGTCACGTGGTGTTGAGAGGAAAACTACTGCATGATTAGTGGTTACAAAGGCTAGAAAAATGTATCTGTGTTCAGCCATGCTTTCTCCTCTGGAGTCCCAAGGGTGCTTTGGATGACCTGTGAGAGAGGCTGCTGTTCATGCATCCCAAAGCCTCGTGCCCAGAACATGGCACACATCAGCGCAGAAGGCTCTGCTCAGTGACCAGCCACCGCACAACTGTGCCAGGGAATCTTGCCCTCCGAGGAGGAAGTTTAGCATCCAGCTTACTGCCACACCTTAGTCATTACAGGAAACCCAAACAGAATCCCTTAAGCCAACCAAATGTACAGGAATGGAGATTTCCACACCAGTGCAGTTAACGTGCCTTCTATGTCCTGGAAGAATGTGGGTGCGTATTTACCTTGGAGATTATCTTTTACAAACAATTCCATTGCAGGAATTTTTAAACAGCAAGCTCCTGGGGCATCTATAATTTAATTTGAAAACTTTACAGACTTTAGTAAACACTTCTGAACAGAAAGGACGCTAAAGCAGTTGCCTCAGTGATTTAATAGGAATAAAGTTTAGTGAATAGATCCCACTGGGCCAACATCAGCATCACTTTTACCAAGAAGTGTCAGCTAAAATCAGATTAGGGTGAGTCTAACTGTTTAGCTACTGTTAAGTTATTGATTAAGTAGGAGATAATAAGCTATTGGTTAATTACAGAATAAAAACATGAAATAATTTTACTCAAAAGTGTGTGCCTATTTAACAAATCCGTAGAG
The DNA here is from genome assembly GCA_004027295.1 of Dolichotis patagonum. Taxonomy (NCBI): domain Eukaryota; kingdom Metazoa; phylum Chordata; class Mammalia; order Rodentia; family Caviidae; genus Dolichotis; species Dolichotis patagonum. Next base: position 15,436 of record PVJX010001595.1, on the reverse strand, counting down.
ACAGAAAGTAGGTTAATGGTTCCTAGCCCTGGAAGTAGTAAGAGAAATGGGCAGTGACTGTTTTTGTTTTTATTTTTGTTTTGAGACAGGGTCTTGCTGTGCAGTTCAGGCCGGCCTTAAACTCACTATGTAGCCCAGGCTGGCCTCGAACTCACAGCAATGTTCCTGCTTCAGCTTCCCAAGTGCTAGGATCACAGATGTGCACCACCACGCCCAGCTTAAGTGACTGTCAGTGGATATGAGGTTTGTCTTAGGGGTATGAAGTTTTCTAAAATTAGATTGTGTTGATGGTTTCTCAACTCTGTGACTAACTGAAGAACTCTGAATTGTATACTTTAAAAGGGTAGATTATATGGTATCTGAATTATATCTCTAAGCTTTTTAGGGGGGCAGAGGCTGGGTGCATAGCTCAATGGCAGAGCACTTGCTTAGCATCGACATGGTCCTGGGTTTAAGCCTTAGCACTGGAGGAAAAAAAATTTTTTTTTTTGTTTTTAAATCAGAGAGCTAACAAACTGTATAGCCAAGGAAGAAAAGGTGCTGCTTACTGGAAAGACAGAAATGAAAATAATATCAAAACTTTGTTGTCAGACATGATGGCTGAGCAGGAGACGGAGGCAGAAAGATCACAGGTTTGATGCCAGCACAGCAACTTAGGGAGACTCTGACCCAAAATAAAAATGGCCGACGACTAGCTCAGCACCAGCGTCCTCACTGAACATGCAGGGGCCCTGGGCTCAACCCCAAGTAATGTTTAAAAGAAAAAAAGATTGAGAGGAGCTGCAAGCAGTATCATACTTGATCAATGTGCAATACTGACCAATTTAAATATAAAAGAGCCAGAAAATATTGGCTCTTTTAATCACAATATTTTTGAAGCAGACTATGAAAGCCTAATAATTGAAATTTAACTGTCATGAATTAAAGTAGCTGATGCAGGCAAAGTCATTGGATATTTGTGACACAATGATGTGTCATGTTCACTAAAGATTTATTTAGAATGAGACTCTGCAGTACTTACACAATGATAGGAACTCTGCATTCTCACTGTCTGTCAGGTGACCGTAAACTGCTGTAGCTCACGAGGTAGAAGGTTGAGGTTGGGGGAGGATGTGACCTCATTTGCATGGAGCACACGTGCTGATAAGACGGGCAGACTGAGATGAGAGTGTGGAACTGGGCTGTTGTGTAAGTGGCACCATGTCTCACAGCCCATGCATCAGAGGGAAGCACAGGAGGGAGTCTGTCCCGTCCGGGGAAGCTAGGCCAGGCCATCCTGGTCTTTGTCCTCTTGCTAATTCCTCACCCAGAGCTGGAGGCTTGACCAGGGCTCACGGGTGGTCATAGAGGTGGTAGAGTACAGTAGAGGACAGGAACTGGCCAGCAGGTAGAGGGACCTCTGACCGTGGAAGGGAAACAGGAGTTACTGAGCCCTGCCTAGTGTGCCTGGTGACGTGGCCTTGCTGGGCGGGGCTTCCTCAGGAGGAGACCCTGACCCAGCCCCTGGCAGTGCTCTGGGAGACAGGCCCTGCCTTCAGCATTGCTCCACTTTTTTTTTTTCATTATTACACCAATTCCAAATAACTTTTTTAAAAATTTTATTTAAAGAAAAAAAAAACAGAAAAAGGGTAGAAATAATACATAATTTCAAAAAAATAAGCAGTAAGAAATCACTAGTTGACAAATTACATATTGTCCTCTTAGAAATAGTTGTTCAAGTTACAAAAGTAAAGCATACAAAATGGACATTTAAACAGCGAGACTGCAAACAGTTCTGTTCAACTACCGAAGAACTTTTTAACACTTTCTTTCCCTAATCACCCTCCCTCTTCTCCCATGAAATAGTAATGCCACAAATACACACACACACTCTCACACACACTTGCGCACACACACATTTATGTTCTGTGGCTCTTCGAAGAGCCACAAACCACTGTAGTATTCGCCATGATTTTTTTTTCACACACACCTCGCCCTACCGTAAATGGATTTCTGCCCCATTGGCCTTTGGCCCCGGCAGAGAACGCGTGCTCTGAATGAAGTGCAGACTCTAGGCAGGGCTTCCTGCTTACTCGCAGTGACTGGTGAGGTTGGTCATGTCGTGTGACCTAATTTCCGAATATGCCTGACTCAGGTTCCGGCACAGTGAGAGGAATGTCCTCCAAAGTCACACTATTCCTGTGCCATCTGTTCAGCCTGCCTGCTGCCCTCAGAGCTCTGCCGCCACTTCCTCCAGGGTGCCAGTCCTCTGTCCAGTGGTGAAGAATAGAGTGCTCGCTCCATCAAGCCGCATCGCCGAAGTGCAAGGCTTCTCCTGCTGTCCCCTGGGCCCATCTGCCCCAGCTCTGTGTCTCTGACCAGAGGGCCTGGCTCCTGGTCTCCATGTGAAAGCCTGTGACTTTCCAGGCTTCTCTCACACCGGCGAGAGGGTCCTTTATACTTCACGTCGCTTCAGGCTCCACACAAGCTCTCTAAAGACTTCAGAGTTAACCCTAACTCCACAGGGGAGTAGGTTTCGGACATCCCAGCACACATGGCCACTGCCAGAGCTCTCAGGAGCCTGGCCTCCCTCTAACAGAGGGTGCAGGACACTGGCTTCTGCTTCCTCCTGGCCTCATTCTTTCCTCCGAGCTTAAACAGAGCCAGTCCCCCTCTCTGGAATCCTGCAGATTGTCCTAGGATGGTAGTAATTCTTTGTTCTTGAAAGCCTTGCTTGTCCCCTTCTGAGCTTTCACAGCAAAACTGAGCAAAATAAGGGGCCTCAGAGATGAAACCACCACCACCAGCAGCACCTTTGTGGCACACTCACTGTATGTGTGCGCTGTGCTGTACACGCATTTTACAACAGCTCTGCAAAGTGCCTTCCCATCGTACAGATAAATAAACCAACAAAAAAGGTACCAGAATAATGTACCAGAAGTCACTCAGCTAGTAAATGATGAAATCAGGTCTAAACCCAGGTCTGTCTGTCCTCAAGCCGTTTGCTGTTTTGTCCCAGTTGAGAATGCATGTGCCCATTTATATGAGTAGGAATAAAAATGACAGAGGGGCTTTACTGCAGGTAAACAGACACTGAATCTGCTATTTTTTTATTAGCATATACTATTCCCAATACTGGGTTATAATATGACATTTCCACATATGTACGTATGTAACTTACTTTGATCCTTTAAAGGTGAGATGGGCCTATAGCTCAGCGGCAGAGCCCTTGCCTAGGTACACAGCGTATGTGAGGCCTGTGTTCAAGCCCCAGTACAAAAAAAAAGTGACAGCACTAACAAAAAGGGGTAGAGGCAGGATTTAAAAGCTTTCTGTGCCACTTCTCCCCAGTGCCCCCTGCCTGTCAGAGATTAACCCTTGGAGGACAAAACATGACGGGCCAGTGAGGTCTTGGGCCTTGGCCTCCTGCACACAGGGACAAGGCAGGAGCCCTGTTGTAGAGCTCAGACTACTCTGCAGAGCAGGACTGGCCTCCAGGCTGGTCTTGGGGTGAGTTACAGCAGCAACTGGTGCGGCTCTTTGACCCACTCACCCCTGAAGGATTCTGACCTCAGCTCTGTGTAGACAGAAATCCTGACCCTCTCCCAGTGGGATCTGGGGCCTCAGGGTGGTGCCAGAGACCCTAGCATTCCACCTAGGCTCTCCTCCCCCTTTCCTGAATCCCCCAAAAGATCATTTTTTAAGAAGATGAAGCAGTGCATTGACTTGGGATTTCGTCATATTTCATCCCATTTGATTTCGCTGGTTTCTAAACCACAAACTGGCTGGGGAATTCACAGCGTAGGCTCCGAACAGTTTTGTGTAGGGAGAGGTTCTGAAAAGAAAAGAAAGCAGTATCTGCTTGTCAGACGGAATGTGTGAAGACATCTGGGAGGAATGCGAGGACTCTAACCGTTAGGGTCCCTGGGCAGTTTGGGCTGTGAATCATCCTGCACGGGTCCAGATTCCTGACAAATGAAGCGTCAGGATGACATCATCCCTGCAAGATCGTCCAGTGTCTGTTGTGCTGCCTGACAGGATCTTCCCTTGGGGATCTTCATCACAGGGGAGCTTTTCCAAACCACACTTCATGCCCATCATTCCTTCTCGCTCTCCCACTTCCCTGACAACTGGAATTTGGTGAGCTAGGGCTTTCACAAGCTGGTCTGACTGCCCGCCCTCCTACAGGGTGCTCTAGGGACAGCATGTGCTCTTCACTGCATCACCTGGGCGGTGTGACCAGTCAGCACTTGCTTCAGCCGTGGGCTGGGCATGGCACTAGGCCTCAGGACACGGAGGTCTTAAAGAAGACAGGGAGTGCCAGGGTGGGTGGGCACCTGACCTGGGCTGGTGGGCTCAGCAAAGCACAGTGCTTTGACATAGCGAGCCAGGCAGCGAATATATGCTGACTAAGCTTGTGCCTGGAGTAGCCTAGAACTTGACTACAGGCGTTTATCCAGGAAAGGGGCCAAGCTGAGGTGTCGCCATGAACAAAGACCCATAAGTAAATGGGAAGAAGTAAAAAGTAAAACTGGAAGAGTGGTTTTGGGAACTTTGTATGACGTGTTAAGAGCTAAAAATGTGTCCTAAGGAAGATGAGAAACATTCAAAGGGCTTTAGGCCTAGAAGGGATGTGGGCAGATTGCAGCAGTATAGGGCACGGATCAAAAGGGTCGCACCTGCCGGGCATGGTAGTGTGTGCCTGTAATCCTAGCACTCCGGAGGCAGAGGCTGGAAGATCACTGCAAGTTTGAGGCCAGCCTGAACTGTAATGGGACTCTCACCAAAAAAAAAAAAAAAAAAAAAAGGATGGAAGGGAGAGAGACAAAGAAAAGAAAGTCCTGACCAGAGGCAGTGACCAGTCAGGAAGGGAATATGCACCTCCAGAGGTGATCTACACGTGAAATAAGGCAGTGGAACCAGAGGTGGAGATGAGAGGACCTAAGAAATATTCAAGATTTAAACCTGACAACTGGGAATTAACAGTATAGGAAAGAAATCCCAAAGACCCCAGTTTTTGGTGTGGAGGTGCCACAGCTGACACGATTACAAGAGTCCCACACTGGGGCAGTTAGGGGCAATCTGATGTGTTGAGGTAGAACTGTCCACAAGAGACATGGGCCTGGGGGAACAGGCTCACAGGCAGAAGTACAAGGTATGGTTGAAACATACTTTGAATATTTAAATTTTTTTCTTACTTATTACGGTAAAAGACACATGGCCATTAATGCCCTTCAGAACACCCTCCCTTGCTTCGAACACACTGCATTGTTCTTGCCACTTTCTGAAGTAATTCTGAAGCCTGAAGTTTCCATGAGTTTTATTAGTTGCACCGTCATAGCTGCCTCCAAGTCCTGAACTGATTAAAAGGTTTCCCTTTCAAGGTCATTTTGACTTTGGGGAAGAGTCAGGAGTCACACAGCACCGGATCCAGGAATAAGGAGGATGAGGAGGCATCATGTTTTGATAAGTCTGCCTTTCCGTTAAAGGCCATGTGGCAGCAACATTGACCATGTTTTTCATCACACCGCATAATGCCAGAACTGCTTCGGAAAGTTACAAGAACAGTGGCATACAGTGTATGAAGTGTGCGGGCGGGGGTGCCCTGAGGTGGATTCATGGTAATTTGAATGCACTCAACAGTAACAAAATCGTTTTTAATGTAAACGTTCACTGTATATTTTGATCGCCCCTTCTTATACACAAATGCAGAGTCTGGGCTATGGAGATGGGTTTAGGACACATCACGCCAGTTGAAGCTGTGTTCGTAGTTGAGACACCCATGGGATGATGGGGAGTGAAAACCCAAGGGAAACCCATGTCAGTGGTACAGGAGGAGAAAGACTGAAGGCGGGCCAGAAGGGTACAAGGGCCCAGCAGGCACGTCCCTGCCCCACACTCCGTCCTTGATCAGTGTCACACTATTTTTCTCCCTCCTGAACCTCCACGTACGCTCTCTGACACTGCATCACAAATAAGCTTTCCCACATCCTTCTCCCCGTACAGCCCTCACTAGTGAAAGCTTCCCGACCCTGTGAAGTCTCTTTTCTGCAGCTTCCAGCCACCCCTTCCTACCCTCCTGTGAAGCTTCCTGCACTGCTGAGGCATAGGGCTTTCAGTTAGAGCACCTGGGACTCCATCCAGTGTTCTCTAACACGTTCGTTCCTGCATCGCTGTTTTTCCTCCTGTCTGATGCTCCCACTGTGCAGGGTGACCCCAGTACTGTGAGGATGAGCTGTTTCCAAGGCCCATAGTTCCCAAGTGCCCTCCACTTCCTTCACCTCTACTCCACTTCCAACTGCACATGACAGCTTCCACGATCTTGTCGTTCCTCATCTGGAACCACTTCAATTCCGAAGTGATAAATCCATCTCCTACACTGACCACAGCCAGCTCGCCCACTCCTCCTACATCGCTCTTTCCTTAGTTATCTCCTTTTTTTTTTTTTCCTGTCTTGTTGAGCATGTTCTGACCGACCTTCCTTCCTTCCTTCACCTGGTTAGACTCCCTGGCTGTTCATCTGAAACTCTTTTCTAAAACGTTTGATTCCCTTTTCCATCTTCTTGTCCCCTGTAGCTGCTCAGGACAACTCTAGTTCACATTCTCTTCAGTGCTCCTGCTTCAGGCTGGTAGAGGAAAATGGGACCCCATATAGAGGAAAATTGCAGGAGGCTCCTGGTCCACACTCTCTCCTCCCTGCCATTCATCGCTACAGAAAACACAAGCCCTCCCATGGGGAAGTGGGAAAATCTGGGCAACAGCCAAAGCCCAGTGTCTTTGCCCAAAAATAGCACCTCCACCTGTTCTGTTGCTGCGGTCTCACAGATGACCTTGCTCAAATCTTTACTGTCCTGTACCACTTTTTTTTTTTTTTATACATCCAGCAAGTTGTTCATTTCCTCAAATCTCGGCTTCCTCAGCCCTAGTGTGAGGACCCAGAGGGTTTCTGCTGGCTGTGATGGGACACTGTGCACATCAGAAGCTGCCCCTCTGTAGGCTCACACTCACCCTGCCACATAGCACTGCTTGATGTCACCATACACACTATGCCCAACTGTGCCTTCCTCCAAAGGGTCCTTGCAAAAAAGTAAGGCAGCAACATGTAAAGCACCCAGCAGAGAGCCTGATCTGAACAGAATCTCCAAAAAAAAAAAGAAAAGAAAAGAAGCCACTGAAAACACTGGGACGTGTAGTATATGTGGGTGAGATGGTACAACCATCACGGTCCAGCTTTGACTGCCCAGCTCCTCAGTGTTTGCAGCATGCTCTGTCTCTTGCTGGAGCCCTGAGAAATGGGCACAGACATTAAGGCAGTGGGAGGGGCAGGGAGAGGGACTGGAGAGTGTGGTGTTGGCCAGAGGGGCTGGTCTGAAAGGGAGAAGCTTCAAAAGACCAGGACACCAACCTCCCCGTGGCAACTCCATCTCAGGACCGAGCAGCAGAGGCTGCCCTGCTGAGGCTACACCCCAATGCTGGCCTTAGGAACCCCCGCCTCTCAGCTTCTGCCCTTGGGGTCACCTTCCCAGCCACTCACCACGCACCACCTCCACGCTGCCCTACTCACCCCACTAGAAGGCTCAGGTGTCCCAGGAGGCAGGTTTCACTGTCCTTTCACTACACTGCTAGCCAGCAGCCTCCCATGGACCACAGAGCAGAATGTCTCTGAACCGGGACCATGAGGGGCCCCGGGAAAGCAGGAATTTCTGAACACCACATCTATTCTGTGAGAGCAGCTCTTCCCTAGGAGGAAATCATTCTGAGAAGGCAGTGAATAGTAGCCACACAGATAACCGTATGAAGGAAGATGAATTACACCCTCACCCCTTCGGCACAAAAATAATTTTCAGTGAAAGGTTAAAGCCATCATGTTGTATCAATGAGAACTGTTCTATTATTCCAAGAATGATTGATTGGAAAGTACTTTACTTACAGGAACATCACAGTGATACAATACAGCTTCCACTTTTAAAGCACTTTCCATTTTAAAAAAATCATACCAATGTGTAAAAATAGTTACACTGAAGATGTGAATCAACAGCCAAGTAATTTATTGGCACTTGAAAGCCTTGTGGTATAAATAGATTCAACAATGGGAGGATCAAGTAACTCTGGGCCGTGGCAACCTAACCTTCATTTCCACCAACACGAAAGTCGCATGTGGCTCAGCCAAGGCCATCTGGCCACCCCGGGAGATTCCTCACGAAGAGAAGAACGAGATGGAACCAGGACCACTAGGTCAGGTCAGTTTTTCAAAGCACTAGGCCAGGTACTGGGAGAGACCCAGGCGACAGAGATGTGATCAACAGAGAGCTTTCAGATTTTCCCAGACTGTAGGCCTGCACACACAAAAGCGCAGTGTGTTCAGGGTCCTAGGAGGGAGAAGTACAAAGGATTGTCATGCACAAAAAGGGAGATTCTTTCTGCTTAGTGATTTCCTTTTGTCCCTCCTCCCTGCCTGCCTGCCCGCGGCCCCAGACATCTAGTGGGTGATTCGAGATAAACAGAGCAAAGAATCAGCCAGGTCTGGCTGCACACAGCGCCAGCGCCTCTACTGTTCACTAGCTGTGTGACCATGGACAGAGTATCCAGGCTCTCTGAGTTCCAGATCCTGCATTCTGAGGGTGGCTGGGAACAGCAGGGGTCACCTGAAAATGCAGGGCAGTCGGTGCCATATGTATGTGATAAAGGACCCAGCTTTGCTGCCTGATGCGGAGCAGACAGTAACTATTCACTCCCTTCTATCCCTCCACTTCTCTGGAGGAGCGGTCCTTTTTCACCCCTTGCATGCTTAAATTCAGAGCTTTTCTGCTGCTGGATGTAATGTGGCTTTAGATAGGGGCCAGGAGCCACTGTGTGTGTGTGTGTGTGTGTGTGTGTGTGTGTGTGTGTGTGTGTGTGTGCATTTAGCCCAACGGCTGCACCCTTTTGTGAAGAATGTAGAATTTGTGCATCTTGCTTCTGGTGAGGTCAAGACCAGCGCAGGAGAGCTGGCTCAGGAGAGCTGGTTCACTGGCAGGCAGCAGTTTCATCCTCACGACTTTTAAGGGATTGTGTAACTACAGAGTCATCAAAGAGTCATCAAGCCAGATCGAGCCAGATTTCTGACCTCTCAAAGTAGTTTTAACACGTGAGGAATGCCTCCGTCAAGATCGTGGCTGAATACAAAGGGACCAGCTGTGGTCAAACCATCACTGTAGCTTTTCAGCAGTCACTGTCACTGTCACTGTCACAGCCAGGAAGTGTTCCTGCTAGGCCCCTCAACTTTCAAGCTTAGGTCCTGGGTTGCAAAGGAAACTGCCCCAGGGAGATGGGATGTTGCAGGAAGGAGGTCTCTCAGGTCATTCGCACTCACTTGTGGCAAGCGCCCACATAATTTTTTTTAAGAGACTGGAATCAGGCAGAAGCGAAAGGTTGTCCCATTTGCAAATTCACAAAAGAGTGACTGGTGTTCAGGGTTGGGGGGTGTTTCTGGGTATTGCTGGCTTGGAGGATGGTTTGTTTGTTTGCTTGCTTTGCTTGCTTGTTGCTCATTATGCAGTTCAGGCTGGCTTTGCCCTCATTATGTACCCCAGGTTGGCCTTGAACTCACCACAGTCCTCCTGACTCAGCATCTTAGCACTAGAAATATAGGTAGGTACTACTATGCCCAGCTCCAGGTTTTAAATTCTTTACTAGTGTTTTTAATTTTAAAAATCCCTAGCCAGGCATAGTGGTACACACCTGTAGTCCCAGCACTCAGGAGGCTGAGGCAGGAGGATAATTTTTTCAAAAAACAACAACAACAAAAAAAAAACCCTAAAAAGTTGCAGTACTCCCATACTCTTCACCTAGTTATACCATTTACTTTATTGATAACTCTTACACTACATAAATATGCCTTTTTTTGGATGAACCACCCATTGTGAGAGTAAGTTGTAATCATCTAGCCTCTATTTTTTTTTCTTCTATGGGTTTGAACCCAGGGCCTTTGTACTGTGCTACCTCCCTAACCCTTTACTTTGAGAAGGGTCTGAGTCACTAAATTGCTAAAGTTCAACTCAAATTTACGATCCTTCTGCCTCGGCCTCCCAGCTAGGTTTATAGATGCCACTGGGCCCAGCTAACTCTTTACCTATCAATACTACTAGATATATCTCTTAAGGACAAGGACATAGGAATTATTAAATTTAAGATATTTATCACTGAAATAGTCGTCGTCATCCCCCCTTCCCCCGTACTGGGAATTGGAGTCAAGACCTTGTTCTTGCTAGGGCGGTGCTGTGCCACTGAGCTGTATCCCTGGAACCCCACTGAAAGGCGACCAAATAATGTCAAATAGTATGTATAATTTTTGTCAAATATCCAATCTAAGATCATGTGTCACAGTTAATGTTTTATCTTTTTGGTGCCCTAAGACATTTGCCCAGTCAGTATAAAGTTACACAGATTGCCTCCTATTTTCTTCTAGAAGTTTTGTCGCTTTAACTCTTACATTTAGCTCTATAGAGTCAGCTTGACTTAATGTGAATAGTATAAGAGTTCGCACTTTTATATACAGATATCCATTTATTCTAGCACCATTGGATTTAAAAAAACACACTATCTTTTCTCCATTAAATTACTTTAATACCTTTGTTGACAATAAATTGACCATCTATCTGTGGATGTTTTGGGGCTCTTCTGGTCAAGTGGTCCACTTGTCTGTCCTGACATTGTCTCACTGCCTGCTCCCTGTAGAGTCCTGAATCAAATAGTTTACATCATTCAATTGTGTTCTACTTCAACAGTTTGGTTATTCTAGCTCCTCTAATTTCCATATAAACTTTTTTATGGTACCGGGGATCGAACTCATGACCTTGTGATTGCAAGGCAGGCGCTTATGCCTGCTGAGCTAAATCCCTGGCCCTACATATAAATTTTAAGACAGGATCACTTTGTAGTCTAGGTTGGCCTTAAACTTGTGATCCTCCTGCCTCAGCCTCCCAAGTGCTAGAATTGCAGACGTATGCCACCACACCTTCCACGTAACTTTTAAAATCATTTTGTCAGTTCCTAACAATTCTGAACTGAGATTTTTATTGGAATTTTATTGAACCTATAGTTGAGTTTGACAGAATTGACATCTTAATAGTGAATTTTCTAGCCCATGAATCTCTCACCATTAATTTACATTTTCATTAATTTCTTTCTTTAGCAAAAGTATACAGTTCTTACACAAATCAATTAAGTTAAACCCTAATCAGTTCAGATTTGTATGCTATTGTAAATGGTATTGTTCTCAAGTTTTTTCTTATTCTTCATTGTTAGTATACAGAAATGCAATGTTTTTTATTGTCCTTACATCTGTTATCCTGCTAGTAGATTTTTGCTGAATTTCTTAGGATTTCTACATAGGTCATTGTGGCATCTTCAAAGAAAAAGCTTGACTTCCTCCTTTCTGGTGTGTGTATCTTTCTTTCTTGTCTTTTCACACTGGCTAGGCAATCCAGTACAATGTTGAGTTCCAAATAGTAATAACAGAGGTCTTGGGTTGTTCCCAATATGCAGGACAAACCATTTGGTCTCTTTTATTATATATGAGGCCCACTGTAGATTTTTCACAAATACTCTGTCAAGATCAAGTTACACATTCTATTTCAAATTTCCTGAATTTTGTTTTATCATGAATGCAGAATTTTGTTAACTCTTCTTTTCCCTATTGATATTATAATAAATTTTGTTATTCTCTGTGATGCTCAGGTTTGAACCTGAGGCTGTGCACATGCTAGGAAACACTACCACTAAGCTACATCCCCAACCTATACTGACTTTTCATGAATGTCAAACTTCTAGTTCCAACATTCCTTTATTGTAATTGTTTTTATTCATACGTGTGTGTGTATGTGTGTGTACATATATATACATATATATTTGTTTGCTTTAAGATTTTGAGCTGGGCCTGGTGGCACATGCCTGTAATCCCAGAAGTCTTGGGAAACTGAGGCAGGATTTTAAATCTAAGCCTAGTCTGGGCAATTTAGTGAGACCTTGCCTCAAAAAAATTAAAAGGGCTAGGAAAAGAGCTCAGAAAAAAACACCCTGGGTTCAAACCTCAGTGTCTGTCTGTCTCTCTGTCTCTCTCTCTCACACATACACACACACACACACACACACACACACACGATTTTGTATCTATATTCATGAAGGATACTGATGTACATTTCTGTTGCTTTGATTTGGTTTGGTTTGGTTTGGTTTGGTTTGGTTTGGTTGGTTGTTTTTGAGACAAGGTCTATGTAATTCAAGCTGGCCTTGAACTCACTGTGTAGTCCAGGCTGGCCTTGAACTTGCAGTGATCCTCCTCGCCTTAGCCTCCTAAGTGCTGGGATTATAAGTGTGTGCCATCATACCCAACAGATCTGTTTCTTTTCTTGTCATCATCCGGTCTCAGTATCATGGAAATGTTGGCCTTATGAAATGATTTGGAAAAATGTTCACTTGACTTTTCTATTTTCTGAGTCTGTATAGATTAATATTATCTCTTACTTAAATGTTTGTAAGAATTTTCCAGTGAAGACATCTAGTTTGGAGTTTTCTTCTTAGGGAAACTTTCTGACATTTTGAATTTATATTTTTGAAATTGATGGATTTCAGTGAGGTCAGTGACCTCATGGTGCAGTACTTCAGACCCTGTCCTTTCTGTTTCATCCGTCAGTAGTGTCTACATTGCGTTTCATACTTGTACAGGTTGACTTACTGCCTTCCATACATGAGTGAGGACATCTAGTATTTGTCTTCCTGTGTCTGGTTTGTTTCATTCAACATTAACATTTTCCAGTTCCATCCATGCTGCTGCAAATGACAGAATGTCATTCTTTTTTACAACTGGGTAGTATTCTATTGTATAAAAATGCCACATTTTCTTTCTCTTTTCATCCACTGAAAGGCATCCAGGTTGGCTCCTTGTTTGGGCTGTTGTGATTAGCACTACAATAAACCTAGGGATACAAGTATCTCTATTACACAAAGATTTTATCTCCTTTGGGTGTCTATGCAGTAGTAGAATTGCGGATCATAGGACATTTTTAGGTTTTTGAGGAATCTCCATACTGTCTTCTATAATAACCATACTAATTTACATTCCGACCAACAGTGTATGAGAATTCCTGTTTCTCCACATCCTAACCAGCACTCGTTACCTTTTTGACGATAGCCGTTCTAACTGGAATCCTCCCTCCCATTTTAGTGTAGGAAGAACTGCACTTTGCAGTCTACCTGAGTTCACAATGTATAGCACTGTGAATGAAAAGAAATCAAGTTGTGAAAATCCTTGATGCCTAAATAATGCTTCCAACATACACAGCTCTGCCAAACTCTGCTTCACTGGCTTTGGGAACATGAAAAGCAGTTTAAGTGGTTATAATTCAATGTTTTCACTTACCAGGATAATATTTCTTTTACTTTTTCTTGTAATTTTTAAAATTGAGACATAATGTTACATCTTCTTGGGGTACATTACAGTAACTCAATACATGAATACAATGCATATAATCAAATCAAGGTATAAGCATTTCCACCTCTTCAACCATAATCACTGTTATGCATTGGGAATTTCATACTCTTCTAGTCATTTTGAGATGTCATGGATTGTTTTAACCAACAGTTACCCTACTGTGCTAGCAAAGAGCCAAAAGTAATTCCTTCACTCTGTGTTGTGGTTTTTTTTGGTACGGGGGATCGAACTCATGACCTCACCCTTGTCAGGCAGGTGATTATACCGCTGAGCCAAACCCCCAGCCCTGTACTCTGTTTTCGTGCCCTTTAGTGAATTTTTCTCCTTTCCCCTCCACTTGCCCTTCCCAGTATCTAGTGACCATTTCATTCTTCTACAAGATTGACCTAACTGATTTCCACAGATGAGAACTTACAGTATGGTACAATATTTCAAAGTGCTGTCTGCAGCCAGCTAAATACCCTGTTAGTTGTCAGATATGGTGGCACATGCCTGTAATCCCAGCACTTGGGAGGCTGAGGCAGGAGGACTGCTGAGTTTGGGGCCAGCTTGGGCTACATAGTGAGTTCAAGATCAGCCTGAACTGCATAATGAGACCCTGCCTCATGAAAACAAAAACAACATGTCAGCTAACAGGAGCGTGTAAAACTAATTCCTGTCTATGATACAAGAATATTTCCCCTCAGCCCTGTGCCATATTCTGGTCAGGTTGCAAGGACAAAATAAAAGAGTTACAGAAGTGTAGCTTACCTAGCCATTATATATTTTTACTATCTTAAATTTTTTTAAAAAATATTACAAGCTAGCTGGGCATGGTGGTACACATCTGTAATCCCAGCACTTGGCAGGCTGAGGCAGGAGGATCATTTTGAGTTTGAGACCAGCCTGGGTTACAAAGTGAGTTCAAGGCCAGCCTGAGCTGTGTAACAACTCTATCTCAAAACTACAAAAACAGGGGAGACCAAAGATGGTGGACCTAGAGGTAGCAGGATATGGAGCCTGTCTGAGAGAGACAGCTCAAATGCCAGAACAGAACACTCTGGAGAGATCCAAACAAAGGGAGATGGACTCTTTCAACCCAGGAAAAAATTGAAGGGAAAGAAACTGCTTGAATACGAGGTCCCAGGGCTACCATTAGAGAAACTAAGATCTGCAAGCACTGCACTCACACCGAGCCGCCTGAATTCGTGCCCGAGATCGACTTGAGTAACCGAACCCGCACCGAAGCGACTGGGCTTGAGTGGCTGGAGCGTGGAGCTGAACAGCCCTGCACTTGGCTTGCCCAGACCTGACCCTGCACATGACCCACCCAGAGGCACCATGATTTTCCGCTGCAGCCACACTGAGGTCAGAGGTTGGGGAGCCCAGCAGTTCTCAGGGACCAGCATCAACACATGGTGAGTGATGGGAATGGGACCCTCCTGCAGGAAAGGGGCAACCAACTAGATGACATATTGGAGTTGGGCAGGAAAGCCCTCGTTCTGTAAGGAAGCGGCTTCAGTTGGTTGCTTCCCTCGAAGAAGGGACTGGAGGGATCTGCTTGGACTGGGCTGGGACCCAGTGGGTCGTCACAAATCAATTGGTTCCCTGAGGGTGGCGCATACTAACGCAGTGAAGGTCCGAGAAGGTTGACTGGCCCGGAGGGGAGGAGCCAGCGTATACTACCCTTGCTTGCACTTCACTCTGTGATAGCGGATGGCCCCTAGCCTGCGTGCTCTAGAAGAGGCCTAACCAACAAGAAAAGGGGCTGGGAATTACACTATACACTTGTATGGAAGGAACCAAAAACATGACGAGAGAAATAAGAAAAAGCCCCCAGCCCCCAAACCTGAGAATATTGATCTAGGAGAGGTAAATACAAAAGATATTGAGGGCAGCAAACATGCAACATCAAACACAGTGTCATCAGACATAAAGAGATATCTTCGGGACCTCATAAACGAGATAAAAACTGAAATATTAATTCAAGTTAAACAAGAGATAAGT